>JAVCKT010028120.1:14654-25183 GCA_032273925.1 Rhynchotus rufescens | reverse complement strand
CAGGAGACGTTTGAACAAACAGGAAGTGCAGCGGGCGGCCCCGGCGCGAGCTGCGCCCGAGCGCGGCCCTGCGCCGCCCGCCCGCGCGGCCTGCGGACACCCGGGGGCCGCGAGCTCCCGCGCGGGGCCCAACGGGACCGGCAGCTTCCGAGAGGGAGCCTGGGCACCGCGCTCAGGCGGAGCAGCTCGGTGCTGTTTAACGGCCCGGAGCAGCCCGGTGCTGCTTGTCTCCGAGCAGAACTCCTCAGGCCGCCGGCACGGCGGAGCGCCGGGCGAGCGCGCCGACACGGCTCGTGCAGCAGCCCAGCCCCGCCACGCTGCAACTCGCTGCTCCCGCCTGCTGCTCCCCACTGCCCAGGTGGGAAAAGCAACAGCGGCAGCCACAGCCACCCAGCCAGCCCCGGCTGTCGAACCCGCAGCCCCAGCGAGTGCGGCGGCCGGGCAGGAGGCTCTGCAGCCTCCTCTGCTCGCCCTGCCTCCCTCCCCAAATCCACCTGCAGTCGGGCAACGAACGGGACCCCGGCCCACGCGCGCATCCCTGTGTCCTGCCCTGCAGCTGCATCAAGCCTTCACCGCAAGCAAAGTGGGGCTGGCGCCCGGCGGCAGCGCGTGCAGGGCCGAGCGCCCCAGCAGCCCTACATGATTAAAAATAGTAATTAAAAAGGTAACAAATAATAATAATAATAATTCAGGATTACTCCAGTAAGCGCGTTGCTGTCGTGGCCCCGTGTGGGGCTGCTCCGGTGGCGCACACTGCCTGTCACTCCGGGTGCTAATGCTCCACTAAAATAACTCATTGGGAGCTGTCAGGGGGATGTTTACATAGGCCCCCAATCTTTTCTTCATACAGGGAATTTTTTTCCCTTTTTTTTTTTTTTTTACACTGGAATTCATCTTCTTTTGATCTCGCATTCAAAGCAACAGCAGCTTGATAGACATGCAAGTCTGAAAGCAAATCCAGACGCTGAAGATAAACCGCCAGAGTATGACAGGCAGGAGCATCTAAAGCTTATAAAAATGAAGAGAACAGCATGTCGTCTGAGTATTACAATAGCAGAAATCAAGAGACATATTAGGTGGAACTGATCAGCCACAAAAACAGTTCAAAAGGCAGATCATAGAAACAGAAGACTAAGCTAGGGAAAAAAAATGGAAGGATCTGCTTTACGGAGGCATCACCTCCCTCGGAAGCACCGGCGCTTTCACTCCGCCGCGGAAACTCGAGGGCTGCGCAGCCTTGCCCTACTCAGCACTTCTTACCATAAACTTGTACTTAACTGGCCAAGCGCTCTTACTTGCTATTCCAAGTGGAATAAAGTAAAATAAAATAAATACAATAAAATAAAACAAAAAGGGTGGGTGTGAGGGGGGGTGCCATGCCTCTTGTGGCCTGTCCCACTCTGCTCCTCCACAGAGGAGCAAGGGAATTATCCATTCCCAGCACTCCAGGCTCCTGCCAAGGGCTGAGCCTTGGGACGAGGCTCCCCAGCCCTTTTCCCTCTCCCACCAAGCAGATCCTGCAGTTGAGAGGAGGCTCCAACCGAACTGGGGACCCTCGCCAGAAAAACCATTCCCAAACTTTCCCCAGCAAGCCATACATTTTTCTTATTTTTGTTTTGTTTTGTTTTGTTTTTTTCCCTCCCCCCAATAAGCCGCTTACTCTAATTGAAGGCAGCCCACATAACGAAGAAGTAATTCTCCAACAATTTTGTACTTAGGGCTGTTTGTTAACAAACACCGACGGAGCAGCAGCGCGAGGTGAAAGGGCAGCAGGATTCCGCATTATAATTTTGCCTGCGGTTATTTCTGATTAAGAACACCCTCCGGGACAGCAAAGCGAGATCTTCTTTTGCAGCAGGCAGAGCTTTTAAAATTAGCCTCTCCTGCATAATAAAAGCGAGGGGGGAAACAGGGGGTTTAGCATTGCACTCAGCATTGCGACCGGTTTGCATCCTGCAAAACGCTGCTCCCCGCCTCGACAGCCACAGATGTAAAAACGCTGCCCGGACTCGGAAACTGTTGTAAGAAAGTCACCTTCTGTCATGCTTATGTAGCTATCTAATGTGCTAAAGGCTGATTATTTATCTTTAAACTGTACTAGTTTAATCTTTTAAGGTCACCACTAATCTGCTCCAACCTTTTAAAAAATAGCAGCTTTCAAGACTTACTGCTGGAATCGCTAAACTCGGCGCTGAATGTCACTGTAACTGATCCGTCAGCCGGGCCGAGGGCCGTTTTACAGTGTAAACAGCAAGTATAAATCCCCACCTAAATGAGAAGAAAAATAGGAGCCCTGCGCCGGGAGAAATGTCAGCAAATAGGGGCGTTTCGTCGCGCGTGAGAACCGGCCAAAAATCGCATTGGGCTTCACCTCCTCAACCCTCCACGTTTCCCAACGCAAAGTACAGGCAAATCTGGGATACAATTTAAAGGATCAAGAGGTGCTTTATCTTCTTTTTGCAGCAACCTGCTGTGCCTACTGCAAAGCCTCAAACTGGTGTTTGCAAGCGGCTGCAAGCCCCCAAAAACGATGATTTCTGCATGGTGCACGCTCTATCTCCCTCTTTTTTTTCCCCCAGACTTCTTCTGGACTTGAATGTCATGGTAGACCTTGACTGGGAAATGGCTTCAAGCTAATTGCTTTAATTGCTTGAAGATGTGCAGGCAGGTGAAACCCGATCCCCGCGGCCATTGTAGGGCCCGGGAACAACACGGGAATGTTTACACAGTGGTTTGAGTTTAATAGACAGTAGAGCCGGGTTCCAGACAGCTAGCAAAAACACAGCTAATAGGTGACCTCTTAATGCAGCCCTCCTCCTCCTCCTCGAAAACAAAATGCAATTTCGTTCTGTGTGCCCAAACGCCAAGGTTACCCGCTGAGGCTGCGAGGCCACCGTGCCCTGCTCCCACCTGGCACTGCCACCAGAAACCACCCTCAGTTGCTGCCTTAAAACTAGCAGCAATTTCTGTGCCAGTCCATGTTAGGGATGGGTAGGATTTGCTCCCAAATGCACCCGTTTTAGTTTAAAACAGGGTGTTTTCCTCCCCTGCTGTCCTACATGGTAGGGATCACCTGAATCAGGGTGGCCATCCCCTGGGCATCCTTGGCTCCGACCTGCCTCTGCCCCTTTCTGCAAGGGAAAAGCACAACTTTTAATCACTTGGCTGCTTTTCTGGCACTCCCGGATCTCCGTGGCAAGGGCAGAACTGCTAGAGTTTATGTACACCCAGCTCCAAACTGGAGCCTCATCCATTGGGAGGATCCCAGCTCCGGATTGAGACCACTGGGGTCCCCTGGGAAGGACACTTGTATCTGAAACAGGTGGAGAAAAACAACTAGAAAGGGTCATTTTGGAAGGGTGACCATTGCAGAAAGGTATTTACCGTGGATCTAGGTCAGAAAACAAACTCTGGAAGCGAGTAGTGCTCCATTTGCCTTTCCCTGGTGCAGAAAACCCACTGTTTGGCTACCAGTCTTAAAAAAATGGTTAAAATCACTCACACAGGGTGAGTGCTAAGGGGGAAACGACAAGCAGTATCTGCCAGGCAAACAGGAATAAACAAACTAGCCTTTATGGAGGAAGAGAAAAAGGAAGAAAATTTGAGGAACAAAACAGAAAAACACACCAATGCTCAGAGAGGCTAAAATAGTATGGATTTAGTCTAAGTGGGAGAGGAAAAGAGCTGCCCAAGCCCGGGGCCTGTGAGAGAAGGGCATCTCCAGGCCCAGCACGAGGATTGAGCCAGGAGCGCGTGGCCCATCCCAACAAAACCCAGGAAGCTCCTGCAGGAACAGAGACCCAGCACAAGCCACAGGAAAAAAAAAAAGTTGAAAACTGGAGGAGGAAGGAAAAAAAAAAAGCGGTGTCAATGCAAAGATTTAGTATAAACCAGCCCGAGCCCGTGGGAGGACCGCGGGGTGGAAAAAGTAAACAGGGTGTCCGCGGCGGCGCGGCGCACGCCGGCAGCGCCTGGTACCGCGGCGGCCCGCGGGTCAGCGCAGCTATGCTCGCCACGAGCACAGCCCGCCCTTAACTCCCCGGGCTCCGGAGCGCCTCGCAACTGCTGCCACAGGGGCAGCCGGGAATGGTACCTGGGGGGAAGCTCACGGGTGCTTTGGGAGAAGAAAGAGGGGGGAAAGAAGGAGGAAAAAGAAAGGAATTGCTACTCGGCAAGGTCAGTTCAGTGAAAGAAGCGTTGCAGGAGAAAGCGGGTTTTGACGGAGCAGCCAAGATGCTTTCTCAACCCTTCTCAGGCCAGGCGGCCTGGGGGAAGTCATGGAAAGTTGCTCAGATACCTCTCAGCTCCAAGGATCCCGGTGCTCTCGGCTGGGAGCGACTTTCCCAGCCCCAGCACCGCAGCATCGTCCCCTCCATCCGAGTTCCCAACTCACGCGCTCGGAGGCAGCAGAGGGGCCACCCAGCAGCCAAACCAGCAGATCCGAATGTGATTTACCCAAATCTGTGTATAATTTAAATATTCATTAAATTGATTCGATTCATATGCACCCTAATATCTTTTAATGCTCCGAGGCAGGTTATAAATGTACCTTCCAAGGTTTAATTCAATTGACAATCTTCTATACATCTCAGCGCCGCAAATGTGCGATTTTATATTATGTCAGAAACGAACAGATCTGCTTGCCACAAATGTATTTTAAAAGCTACTCTTTCCTGTTATTGAAAGAAAATTGTGTTTATTACTCCTTTAGCATAGTGTAAACTCATAAACGTCAACAGAGAGTACAAGGAAAACTGTCAACTAAATATTGTTTCCTTCATGAGCTGCTCTTCCAAGTCAATTACGCCTTTCAACTTCTGGGGCATTGTATGATAAACTGGCAGTAAAAATCATTCACATTAATATACCATGGTGCCTTGCCTGCAAAAGGTAATTAAAGAAGTAAATGACTCATAAGAATAGACATATTAGCTGCAAAATGAAAGGCAACTGAGCTGCCACATGAAAATATGTACCATTAAGATACTGCATTTTCATATTCCTGTAATCAGCTTCAGTAGACTAATGCTTATTTAATCCAGTTCTCTGCTAAGTCCATCAACAACTGTTTTTTGCTGTTTTCTCCTTGACTGAACATTATGTGTGCAGGTTTGGAATAAATACTGCAATAAGATTTTTGCATAGTCAATTGAAGAACAGGTTTTTTATCTTTAAAAAACTATTTTTCTTTCTCACTAAGGGCAATACAGCAGGCAGGGCTACCAAAAGAAAAAAAAATCCCTTTTCTGTTTTTATTTTTTCCAGCGCCTCTACGCTTTGAGTGAAATATATTCCCCATTCCAACATTCACCAGTTTGAGCCATAAAACCAGCCGCAGAAAACACAAGTGTAATGATTCCAGGCCCCAACTCTCCCATCCTTCACTTGGGAAATTCTCAGTCTTACTACCACAGCCTTCCATGAGCAACAGGAGAATTGGAACAATTTTGCCTGCCCCGAGGCAGCCGGGGCGGCTCCAGGCGCTTTTCCTTTTGGCCCCACGGACCAAGCGGGATTTAACTTCCCAAGCTGGGGATTGAGGACCAAACTGGAGATCCTAGGGATGCTCTGCAGGAGAGGCAAGGAGAGGCCTCCAGCTTGCCTGGTGCTTGCATCGCGCCTGCCCTCACAGCCAAGTCCCGATCCAACACCATTCCCACCAAGGTGGGACACTGGATCGGGGCCGCCCATCCTGTACCTGCAGTGCCCGCCGGAGCTGGCCTTGCACAAGGCTCCTCTGGGGCAAGCAGGGCGCTGGGCGCCTGCGCTGCACCTCGCTGCTCCATCACCGCCCGCACGGAAGAGCGGGAGGCGGCTGAAACGCAGGATCAATCATTATTTAAACTGTACGCCGGCTTCGCCGCTGGAGCAGACATCACTTTGTACCCGCAATTAATGAGCTCGAGTCCTCTTTCTAATTAGGGAACAAAGGTTCTTGTGTGCGGAGTATAGAGTGACACTGTCTGGAGAACACACGTTCAAAAAGAGGAGAATCCTTCTAATTACCTTAAAATAAGATTTTTTTTTTTTTTTCATATCCAGGAACATAATAGGATCAAGAAATTAGAGCATTTCCAACAGCATTGACAAATAAGTCATTACAAAACATCATTAAAAGGTAGCAACGTGTCCCTAAAAAAAAAAAAAATAGGACCTTATGGAGACTTAGTGCCTCACACTTCTATATTTATGCAATTAACCTCAGTGCGCTGATACAGGGAAACGCAATAAAAATTATTTTCTATGTGTGTATACATACAAGCAAATCTGAAAAAAAATAAAGGGGGATCAGCTGTTAGAGCAGAAAATCCTTTAGACTTCTGCAGATTAGGATCCAAACACGGTAATTAGGAAAGTGGGGAAGGTAACCTCGCTTTGCACAGTAATTAGGGCTGTTAGAAATAGGATACTGTCTCCTAAAAGTGTTACAAATACACCGCACCACTAAATAACCGGCGCTGCTGCTGGGAAAGAATCCTCGCTACCAAGGGCAAAGCTGCTATACACGGAGGTAACAGTAAATGACAGACTGTTGTTCAAGTCCATTAGCTGCTATGTGATAGGAGCACATTCACTAGCACACGACCTGTGAAAAATCTTAGATCTCTTTAAATCTCTGAATTGGATTGCTGCATTAATTCTTAAGAACTGCAATCCTTCAAGCAAGTCAAATTGCCCTCATTAACAGGGGGGAAAAACTGCCTCTGCAATAAGTTAAAAAAAAAAAAAAAGAAAAAAAAGGTATTTATTACCTATAATCGCTTGCATGTACTTTGCTGAGAAGTGGGACAACCCAGGACAACAACTTTGGTGGCACGAGGACCTGCTCCAGGGTGAGAGGACACGTGGATTTGGGGGGAAAAGGCCCCGGAAGCATAAAAGCAAAAAAAGAATGGTTCAAGGGGGAGGCTGGACGGACTGCAGAAGTGAAGGGGAATTCAGCAGCTACTGCAGGCGCGATGAGGAGCCCGCTCTGTAATTAGGCCTCTTGCAAGTATTGTCATCAAGCCGAAAATTCATGTGCTAACTACAAGGTCTTAGAAGCCGCTGCAGCCTCCTAGTCATTAACAACATCTGCTATTAATGTTTAACCCTCGTAAACATGCACGAAGCGCGCGGTGTTCAGCAAAGACCGAAAAATAAATATTTTGTTGTTCGGCTTTACCCTTGCAGGGATCGGAACGGCTCCCCGAGTATCGAGCACGGCCCCGCAAGCGGCAGGAAAATATTTGCTCTTTGCTGGGAGAAGGGAGTGCTCCCTGCAGCGGCCGCGTCGGACGGCGGCGCAGCGCGATGGGCGCCGCGGATGCATCCGTGCCGGGGGGAATCGTTCACATGAAAGGCAAAAGTCCCCAAAAAACATCTCCAGGTGGAGTGTTTCCAAGGGATCTTGATTGAAAATTGCGTGGAATTTCAAAATGAGCATTCTGCTCGTTTGCAGAATTAAGCAGTGAGCTAGCATGGTGCAAACACCACGCGCATCCGCAGGTTCCAGCGCCTTTCCCTGCGGATGCAGGTGCAGTCCCATCCCGCGACATCGGGGCTGGAAACACCTCCAGGAAAGGCCTCCCCTGCTCCCTCCTGCTCCCTTTCACACACACACAGCCATATACACCTACATACACGTATGCACTTTAGCCCGGCAACCCTCACGGTGCTCGCCGAGCCCGGGTGTGCACCCAGCCCACCTCGGACATGCACAGCTCCAGCCCTTCCCCACCGGAATGCGCTAGCTCTGATGTGCAACACCACCGAAATACAACCCGAGCAAGAAAAACAAGGGGAAAAAAAACAGAAAACACACACAAAAAAAGCGGTTCTTTTTGTCCTCAAACATGGCCCTGGCGGTGGCTCCACCGCCCGCATGTTGCAGCGCGCTCTATTCTTAGCACCGTGCCTTTTAAAGTTAGGCCCATTATTTTCTACGGTGTATCAAGATCAGTATGTATAACATATGCCATATTGTTGACACTTCCCTGGATGTACTGCATGCCATATGCCTACAGCACTAAAAGGGGTGATGAACAGAGTGGCAATACTGAAAGGAGAACAAGATACACCAAGCATGTTGAATGAATTCAGTTATATAATCCAGCCAATAAGGGTTTCCATACATTTAACAATCCCCCCCTCCTCTTTTTTTGTTTTTGTTTTTTTTTTTTTTTTTTGGCCTCCTTTTGTATAAAAACGAATTTAACAACTTTCTGCTGCAGAAAGTTAACACACTGGACACGTATTCAAAGCAAACATTTAATCACAGCGGGCCCACCAGGCCTAAAAAGTATACATGTAAAGATAGATCATATATAATCATACCAATAAAACAAACAAAAAAGGACAATTCATACATTTTAGCAATAAACTAAAAAAATAAAACATACAGTTCTGCTCCTGCTTCTACTTGTCCTTTATTTTACCTTTCATAAATCTCTGCCCCAGGTCCAATTCCTAGAACTAGAAAAGATGTCACGTTGCCCATCTTTAAAGGTTTATTTACTAGTTTTCTTGCTAAGAATTATTATTTGAAGAACCTAGAAAAACTAATGCTGTCTTTTACACCACAGTATTTTTGTCCAAATCTTCTGGAACAGATTATAAAATTGAAATGTAAGAAGGAACACAGCGGAGCTATATTTATAACGAGAACGCCGCTCTTCAGCATCTGATACATACACATGTGTATCCTCATCTCCATGCAATCTCTTCGCACACTCTAATGGGCACATTCGCCACATAACTGTCATTAAGGGGAAAAAAAAAGACGGAACTGACTCATCAGAGAAAACGGTTTTGACAGTCCTTGCAGGCAGAGAGCGGCAGAAAGGCTCCAAGTATCTGGTTCACCACTTGTGACCAAGAAATGGCATCCCTTGCATGGGTCAAAAACCTGGGAAAACCCAAATCCTGCTGATTTTCTGCCAGTTCGGAGAGCAGGAGCTGCTCCTGGAGCCCTGTCCCCATGGAAGATCACTCCTTATTTCCACTTCTACTTGTGTTGAAGGGGAAAATTGCATTTTAAATGTAGACACGCCGGGGTATGCATCTGAGGAAGCCACATTGTTATTAGTATATAATAATGCAAAAAGAACACGGGATTATTTGTTAAAGTAGAGGCCAAATTTTCTTTGTGAGGAACATCAAAGGAGAAGAACACATGCTGCTGTTTAAAAACAGCCTCGGCCTAACACAGAACATCAAGATTACACACAAAAAGAGAAACTGCCTTCACAGGATTTTCCCTAGAAACAAACTCAGCATTTACTGCTGACCAGGAACGAGTCGTCGCTGCCAGTTTAAAGCATCGGTTGTACGATCCAGTCATGAGTACTCGGGTAAAAATGTAGGTATATCTACAAATTTCCCACTGTCAAAAAGGTTTATGAATGGAAACGCCTGCACTTGGGTGGGATCAGGCCAGGAGGTGAGGTGGGACACGTGTCCCCCAAAAGGACACAGGGAAGGTCCTGACTTTTTTCTTTTTTTAGGGGGGCTACCTTTACTAGTATTCTAAGGCACCGTACCAGGAAGCTCAGCTTTGAAATACCCCATCCCTGTAGTTAAACCCTGCGTGCACTGAGGCACTCTAGCCTAACAGGACCTAAACATAGTTGCCAACCTACTTCTGCTTAAATCAATTGTGACAAAGCCTCCTGCTCCCTTTGCATGCCCAATTTGGGGGTTAAAAAAATGCAACTAAAGAGCTTCACTTTGTGACAGCCCCATCTGCAAAGATCCTCACAGGAGGTCCCATCGAGCAGGTATTACCTGCTGGCAAAATTTGCTGCTTTTATTACGTTTTTATTCTGGGCAAGATGATGTGGAAGGATGGAGCAAAAAGCTTCTGCCTCCCAGTTTCTGACCCAGCACCAGTCCCCACGGGCTGCACCCAAACGCAGCTCCCGGCTCCGTTAGTGCCATGGACTCCGGCCAGGTCCCTGGGGACTGCTGCCCATATTAGGGAAAAATCCACCCGGGGCACCGGCTGCCAATCCTGCCGGATCAGAGGGACCAGCGAAGGCCTGTCCTGCAGAGCCGAGCAGGTCCCTTCACTTGTTTGAGAGAGATATTTATAGTATAAAAACATAAATGCATCTTTTCCACAGCAGCTGTCTGAATCCACCGGACACATCCATGGAGCTGCTCCCCACACGTCAGGCCATTAATCATGGAGACACATAAAAGGTTCAATTCATGGGCTGGCTCAGAGGATCCACGAGATGTCCACATGTCCCCAAGCACACGGCCAAGTCATGTTCTTCTGCAAGCCCCAGCAGCTCCCATAGCTAGAGGTTCCATCCCCAGGAGCCACCAGAAAGGACTTGAACCTCAGCCCAGCAAACTGCCACCATGGGGCATGCAAAAGGAAAGGTGGTTAAGAGCAATGTGCCATGATCCTGATTTTGCCTGTAACCTAGGAAATTGGAACATGGATTTTGGAAGTCCTCAAGTCATGCTAGATTCACCCTGTGTAACTGAGAACACCCTTCTCAGACAAGATTGCAGAAAAAAAAAAAAAAAAAAAAAAAAAA
>JAVCKT010028119.1:0-12914 GCA_032273925.1 Rhynchotus rufescens | reverse complement strand
TGGTCTCTTCCATAGTCTTTATTCTGCTGAGATTCTATTGTCCATAGAATATTGTTTCCTCGAGAGATACTTTTTCAAATGAGGTAACCATGTAGTTGCACAAGTCAGGTATTTTTATAGAGCTTAGTTATATCTGCCATTTAAATTATTTTTCAAGCAGCTTTAAAAATAGCATGATCACAGTAATTGAGAACATGGACAGAGTTCAGCTGCAGCTTGGTGACTGAATGTTGGCAGAAACATTATACCATATTTGTTGAATATTTGTAGAAGCAGGGCTTACATCAGTGACAGTAGCACAAATTTGTATGTTAAATATTGGAATGCATTCTAGCAAAATGATAGAGAGACTGGTAATGCCTTCTAATTCTCTGATTTGCTGCAAACTTTGCTTAGTTATTACTTTACCCAGCTCCTGAAATGAAGAACTGGCAAGTGCAAATATGTTTAAAATAAATCTCTTCAGCAGTCTTCACGATTGCATTCCCATCTTGCACTAATACAGCTCACCAAATATATTGCTACTCTATGACACTTCTATCAGAACTGAACTGATTAGGATTTGAAAATCTTTAACCTGGCTTTTTGGTGAAAATATGCATGAATACAAACCCATAGTTTGCTCACAGTTAACATAATTCAGGTAAACATTTTACCTGTGCACTCATTCACAGGAAAGGTAACACAGATGAGAAACCCATATAGTCTTTTCTTTTATAAATCTGCCCATCTGTGCCTCTTGCTGCAGGGGAAAAAAGAAATCTCTTCCTTTTTCTCCTAGCATTTTTATTGACAGTCTTGACAGGTGGGGGGTTTATTAGCTTTTTCTTGTTTCATCTACTTTTACTCCTTCCTTTTCCTCTTCAGGTCTACAGAAGTATTTTAAGAATATGTTCCTTTTGTTTTCCACTGTTTTGTTTTTGTTTTTTTTTGCAATTGAAGATCTTGTTTGGTCATTTTGTTTTTCATCTTGACAGCTGCCATTCCCTCTGGCTTTCCTCCATCCACCTTGTGGCTTGTTAAGAAGGCTGCTTTAAACCTTAGCACTTTTAATTTCTCCTGCATCTTCTCTGCATTAGCTTTAGAGGCCCAAGGATAGGGCTGCTGAAAACAAGAATCTCCAGGGATCATCCTGCTGCTTTAGCAAGTATCTTCACATTTTCTCATTGCCACTGTGCTGCTTTTGGCTCAAAAACGACTTTGCCACCATTTCCCTGAAAGCAGGTTTGTAACTTAGTGGTGGTGAAAACTGCCAGCACAAAGAAGCAAAGCTTGCTTAGGTTTCCTGGTGTATTTCTTCAGCATGTGACATGGTGGTGTCATTCCTAGGGAACCCACATCAGTCCCACATCACTGCATGTGTGGTTCTTGATCAGTCCCAGCAAATGTGTTCACTGGCTTCATGGTAAAGGCCCAGCTTCTCTGGAAGATGGGTCTCTAGAGCCACTATCAGCCACATGATACCTGCTCATGGTCCCGGTAGGAGGACAGGCAGGGAGGTGCCTGCAGCCACTGGTTACTGCAAGTCTGGACCTGAAGGTTAAGGTCTGAGGCATCCCAGGTTTTGCATATGCAAGATACTGCTAATTGTGTCCTTCAAGTCTACTTTCTACCTCTGAGCTTCTTTGGCAAGACACTGTTGTCTAGCTTAACATGAGCCTTAAGGCACTAGTAGTATATAAATAAAACATTAAGGTGCTGTCCATCAGCAGAAAAGGCCATAGGATTCTTTGGAAGAAGGAAAATCCAGTTCTTGATCTAGAAACCCATTTGGTACAAATTCATCAGCAAAAAAGTCAACAAAAGTTTAAGATTATCGTGGGTAGCCACAGCTCTGAGTCACATACCTGCTTATATTGTCTGCAAATACACACATAAGCAGAGGTATATAACAAACGTAGCTGGCAAACAATTGATCACATCCTTATAAACTGTGCAAAACAGAAAAAAAAATATGATCGTGTTCAAAACCTATTAAACTAAAGCTCATCAGATAAAATTATTTGCTGTAATTTTGGTCTCCTGTATTTTGATTTATTGCCAGACACTATTATTTAATGTGCTCAGAAATGAAGAATTGGAATTCCAGTAGCACAATATATCAGAGCAGCATCAAAGTCACTTATAGCCTGAGTTGCACATGACGTTCAAGAAAATATTCCATTTAAACACACTTAGATTTTTTTTAAAGCATTATCAGTAACAACAATATTTCATTGGAGGCAGATGACTATCCAGAAACATAATTAATCATGATTATTTATGTCATACCTAATTATCAGGAAATAGCCCCAGGGATACACTTCAGTTATATTTCAGAACCTTCAGACTATAATTACTTCACTTTGTATTAAGTATTCTTTCCATATTCTTGTAGAAATTTAGAGCATATTTATAAGGAATAAGGTCAAAGGAGTAGAAATAAATATTGTACAATCAAATAATGAAAATATGTGCATTTGGGGAAATGCTAAATTATTATGAGGAAGTATATTAATTTCATTTTCTTCATAATGAGGTAAAAGAAATGATACTCTAGTGTTGGTTTTAATATGTGAGCACACTAGCATAACAAAAAGGGCCTTAAAACAAAGGACTTTAAAGAATTCTGTTAATGTAGTGTAAAGTGGATTTAAGTTTGGAAACAAATCCAACCTAAGGGTCTAAATTCTTGCAGGCTTTTCAGTTGTAGATTTTGAAACTGTTTTTCAACAAGGACCTTACATATTCTAAGGCATTTCATAGCTTCTAGTGTTGCTGTAAAAAATATTTAGTTAGATCCATGGCTTATTATTTATAACCCCTTGTGTGTAATTAAAACATTTAATAGGAGCTATAAAATTAGGTAGGCAACCTACACGTGAGTTTGTGTGTAACTTGCAGTCCTGGTTGTTAATGATGCTGAATACCTTTCAAAATGAAGAAAGGATAAGAGTAAAACCTCAAAATATGCACCCATTTGTGGACCTCAGCTATAGTGTTATTGAAGGGCATACCACACAACAAAGTCATTCCTGTATAAATGAAATCCTGAACATTTATTTTCACAAATAAAGGGTTTTTTCTTTCCTTGTTTTCCTTAGTGAAAAAGACAACAACATATTTTCAGCGCTGCTATAACCGGAGGCTGTTTTTGGGAACATGATTTTTGCATAACAGGTTTGTAGTGCTATGCTGGAATGCAGGTCATTATTTTGTCTTTGGAAGTGGAGTTTGGAGGGGTTTGGTTTGGTTTGACTGGTTGGGGATGTTTTTGATTCAGGTAGTGCTTAGGAAAGTTACCTATGATCAGGTCCAGAATTCAAGGTATATGTGTCTATTTTATTGGCTGACATAAGATGAGATTGGAGCATTTTGGTATGTGGTTAGTATTAATCTAAAATTGCAGTCTTCTGACTTTGATTCATGTATTTACAGTTATGCTTATGGTTAAATTGCCCTGGGACCAAAAGGCTCCCTACAGCTCTCATTGATCAGACTTACAATGGCTTCACTGAAGGCCTCCATCTAGTTGTCACTCAGCGAGTGCTCAGTCTCCTCAGGTGCTGGGCCCAAGCGTTTTGCAGATTTGAGTTCTGTCACTCTTTAGGCATAGTCTTACATTGGTCACATTGACTTTGGAGTCCTCTTCTACTAAAGCTGTTGTTGCGACTTGTCAGTGATTTGAGTACTTAGATGTGAATTGAATTAGCCCCAAAATTGTCGTGTTTAATGTTTGGCCCCTGTTTTTAATGCCTAGGGTTTTCATGATAGAGTTTTGAAATGTCTGCAGGATTTGACTTTACAAAGCCCACATTAAAGTGACATTAGAGGATTATTCTCTTTGCTAAATTATTCAACCTGATTAAATATTAAGATAAAAACAATAAAGTTATTGAGATTTTAAAATGTTAAAAAGGAATGCCTCATGCTAAGGTTCCAGGTGGACAAAGAATTTCTTCTTAAAGCTGGGGACAGATATACACGGATATTATTTGCTATTATTTAACATGAGAACAGCCCTCAGACAAAGTCCATTTTGATTTAATGATAACACCATCTTTGTCTGAAACAATGATGAAAAGCAATGGGCACACTTGAACTGCCACCCTCTGTCTCCTATGAATAGTTATCTGCAAAACAAAATGTTGCTCAGGCAACTATTTACTTACCAAATGACTGATTGTTTTTTTAACCTGTTATCCTGAAAGGTATTTTTCCTATCCTTTTGCTTCCTAGCCTTTGCTGGACATTTATTTTTTTAATCTATTATTTGAAACATCATTAATGCAGAAGGCAAAGTGTTTTGGTAATTGAACATTCAATTAATTAAACCATCTAATGCTGAAAGTTGGTGTTATGAATTGACTGCTTTCGTATGGCATTTTCCCCCTCTATATTTATTCACTTCCCTGAGGTTTCTGAGCATTAGTGTCTAAGTGGTACATTGCTTATTGCTGCTGATGAACAGGTGTAGCCTTCCCTTAATAAAGCACTAAGGCGTCAACAATTATCTAGTGACTTTTTCGAGAATATTATATATGCTTCATTTTCTTTTTTTCTTTTCTTCTCAACCAACTAGTCTCTACAAAGATAACCTTAGACAGAACACAGTGAAGCTTAGGTAGCTTACACTGACTATCTTAATTTTTTTTAGTGGTTAACATCAATTTTACAAGCATACTCAACTCTCACGCAGCTATTTGAAAGTGATGCTATTTCATGAAGGAGTTCCTTCCTTAGCATGCATTAAAAGTGGGCTAGGACACTGAGACGCTTTTTTCCTGAGCAAAAAGATCTCAAGACATGAGTGATATAGAGGAGGCAGTTCCTGTCCAGCTCCAAAAGGCTTACTGGAGTTATTGCCAATGAGTGAGAAATGGGAAAAAAGGAAGAAAAGGAGAGAGAAAAGAATTCTGGAAAAGGGAACTCATTCTTCATCTAAAAAAGCTAAAAGGTTATTTTTTATTTTAGTTTCTTTTTAAAATGATCTATCTTGTGTCTCAGTTCAATCTATCTGCCTCACCTCCCAGCGGCTGACTTGGACTATAGATTCTGCACAAGCTTCTGGGCCAGCTCAGGCATCCTCCTCAGCTTTCACCTTCTCCTGCTGCCCCATCTGCCTTTCAGCAGCCTGAAAGCTGTTCCTTTGCTAGTCATGCTCTGCTGCTTTGAAATTCATGCCATAGCCATTACAAAGCTGCCTCTGAGCTCTGGCTCGTGATGAATGATGAGCAGGAAGTTTGTGAGGGAAAGGGGTCTGCAGAGCTGGGAGGAGAGGACACCAGAGGTCTGAATTTCCTGGGACTGTGATCTGGTACTCAGCAAAATGAGGGAAAAAGCTGGGTATATTTTTTCAAGGACAAGGGAAGGAGATTGTTTTTAGCTAAAAATAAACACAAAACAACCCACAGTAGGAGGATTTGACTAGTTAAGCATAAGAATGTGTTAAATATATTCTTCAAAGAAAAATCATTAAATTTATTCTACTGGTGCTGGCTGGAGCCTCCGTAGGTGTGCAGAAATGCCCACTGCTTTCCACTGAAGGTTTGGATAGAAAACAGGCTCTTTCTTCTGAAGAGGCCTTGTTTGCCTACACGTGTTGTTGTGAGGGCAATGTAATTTCTGCATTGAGAAAGGGAATCACCTCTGGAGCATTTATTCTTCTCAGTGTTTTCCCTCATCTTCCATTTACCATTTTACATCTCCATCTCTCAGGGCTTTTCTTTCTTTCTTTCTTTTTTCTTTCTTTTTTTTTTTTTTTTTCAGTAAAACCAACTGAAATAGTTATTCTACAAGTGCTGCTGCTGAAAACTGTTTGGAAACTGGAAAGCGTCTTTATTTCCAATAATGCTAGACTGCTTTTTCATTTTCTTTCCTTCTTTGGAACTTTTATATACTCATTGAATTTGGATATTTTGTTAAAGAACTTCTTAAATACAAAACAAAAGCAATCAATAATTCTGTCTGCTGTTAAATAGACCCCAGTTCTCAGTGGCGTTAGTAGTAGAGAAAATGAATCATATAGGATTAGCAGGTGTTTTGATCACATTACTTGCTAATTCAGCTAAAACACAATAGTAGTAGTATTTTGTAGGATTAAAGAACAATCTTTATTTAAGAGAAAAAACTAACACATTAAAATGTTCATTCTCTGCTTTTTGTGTGTTTTTTTTTTTTTAAACTTCCACATTTTCTATTACAAACTCCTCGTGGGTGGTGTACTCTTTTCTCACATATGTATTGTTTGCACCCACCTTCTCTAGTTATTCAATGTTAGATATAAATTTTTTCTTTGGGAATTCAGGGCAGTGTTTTAAAAGAACCTCAACATAGCCTACTGAAATCAGGAGACTTTATTATTCTATAGTTTGCCTCTATTGACCTCAGCAACTGTATTGTAGAGAACGCAGTTTCAGATGTCAATTGAACATTGCGATAAAGTCTCTCGAGTGTGAAGTTGGTAGCTGTCTTTGAGCTACTTCATTACGTCTCATTGCAAAAGGTCAAGCAATGGAGTGATGCATTTCCTTTTTCTAGGGGAAAATTTCCTTTTTCAACGGGAAGGAGCTGTGGCTTATGTTTCATTTGTCCTGCCTGTTACTCTCGGTGGCACCGAAACACAGCATGAAAATTAAAACGTTGAAGCAAAGTGTAATAATTGCGACTTGTGAGTTGCCATCTTTAGCTACTGACTAATGATGCCTTTGCAAGCAGCTGTGCTCCCTGTGGCTAGCAACGAGCCCTGCTTGGATGCGATTGAGCCTGAGCAGTGTCATTTTTCAGTCTGCATCATTATATCTGAACAATTACAGAATCTCCAGAGTGAGGAACTCTTCAAATTAAACATGTGAAGAGGAGCAAGCTATTAATTCAGCAAACATAATGTAAGATAGCACATGATTTGAGTAGTAACTGGCTCCTTTCTAATTTTACTGCATTTTTTTCTGATCCATAAATGTCATTCAGGAACATAAAGCATTTCTCAGTCCCTAAAACACAGATGTACATCAAAAGCCTGAATTTTCACAATTCTGTACCAAATTTCAGAGAAAGGCTGACAATTCCAAATCCTCTACAAAAGCAGACTTTTGCTCAATAGTTCACTTTCAGTAATATATGACACTTTTTTTTGGTGAATGAAACACTGTGCAGAAACTTGATCGCTATTTATTTTACTTCATGTTACACTGTTTTTAAACATGTTGTAATATGTCACACATTTTGAAATACAAGCTTGTTTTCACACCAAACACCAAAATGTTCATTTCTTGGAAAACTGAAACCCTTTGCTTTTACTATGCTAAAAAAAGAGTTTTGTTTTGTTTTGTTTTTTTTCCAACAACAACAAAAAAAAAAAAAAAAAGAAAAGAAAAAAGAAAACATGTTCTACTGAACATGTTAAGCTCAAGGAATTGGCATGTTCCCTGAGGACATTTTCTACTAGTTCTATTTGTTTGTCTGCAAGGGCCTTGTGCAGCAATGCCCCTATCCTTGATTTGTGTTTTAGACTCTCTCTCAGTGCAAATACAGAATAATAGCAGTTGTAAGCGGAAAAAGAAGGAGGGAGGGAGGGAGGGAGGGAGGGAGGGAGGAAAGGAAGGAAGGAAGGAAGGAAGGAAGGAAGGAAGGAAGGAAGGAAGGAAGGAAGGAAGGAAGGAAGGAAGGAAGGAAAACAGTGTCAATATGAGTATATGAGTTAGTTTTAGCATAGGCAGAAGCATGCTGCTATAGCTCCCATTCTCCTGCAGTCAAGTTCCACTTAATATGCAGACTGATTTTATATATATTTTTCTCAAGCTAACAAATATTTCTTTTCCCTGAGGATGAAGTTTAGGTGTGAATGAACATGAAAACGAAGATGACGTGTGGGAGAGATGTGGCTTGAGGGGTTGCTGATCACTTCAAAAAGCTTTTTGAAAGTAGCTGAAATAAGCAGAAGGCGGCAGCTGGGAAAGTATGTGACAGTGGCAGGAGAGAAGGCTTTGGGGGGCTCTTCTCAAAAGGAGCGATCAGCTAAAACTCACTATTGAATCAGTGGGAATAGAATACTAACAAGAAAGAATAAACAAACGCTGGCTACTTTGCTGACATCCCGGTTTATGCACTGCATTAGGGCTCTCCTTTTCCTGCCCCCCTTTTTGCAGCTCTATTGTTGTGAAAGAAGATTTCCCTTGAGGAAATGGACAGCTGGAATTAACCTGTGTCCATGAATTGAGTAAACATTTCACTGGAAAAGGGAAAAAGAAATGGAGAGCACGAGAGGCAGGTGAAACAACATGTTAAGTCAATTAGTACTGTGGCTTTATTAGCCAGATTGTCACTTAGCTGCTGTTATTTGAAATGGAACAAAGTAGTCCTCTGCAGATCAAAGCACCAAGGGGGAACAGAAACAAGGAAAATAAATGTTCATGTTATCTAACCAGTTAAAAGGCCTGCATTATCTGGACATCCACCTGAAGCATGAAACCTGCAACATTAGGAAAGAGGGAATGGGACTAATTTGCCATTTATAATGGAGACAGATTTCTCCTCTTGCAAGTAACTCCAGCCATCTAACAGGGACCAACCACCACTGCCTGTGAGATCATGATATTAAGTGGTGCTGCCAGGCAAGTGTCACATCACGTGGCTATATGATGCTAGATGCCAACTCTGCAAGTAATTGTGAACTGTAAATTGCTGTTACAACAATCACAATGACCTGTTTTCATCAAATCAATCTGAATTCATTATAGGCTCACAAAGAGTATGTTATAAATTGTCATAAATCTTCTTAATCACTCCCTTGGACTTTCAGTTCTTTGATATTTAGAGAGCTGCTGAGGAAGTGCCAATAGATGGATGAAGTGAGACAGTGGAGGTGTGTCATCGAAGGAGGCAAAGAAGTATTGATTGGCAATCAATGTGCTACTTCTATTAGAAAAAAAAATCCTGTAGAAACCTGACTACAGAATCGTATGATATGTAAGAACACATATTTGGATCACATAGAAAACAGTGCTAAAATGATGTGAATAATGGTAGCCCTGGAAGCGCTACCTCTGCAAGCACTCTTACGTCAGGGAGTGCTACCTGGTCTTGGCATGTGGCTGCCCCTACACTTGTGACATTTTAACAGTGGCACATTGATATTCCTGTCTTTTGTTTTGTTTTGTTTTTTCCTGTCCCTGGTGAAACTGCTACCAAATTAGTAGTTAAGAATCATTCAGGAGCATCTCAAATTTCTTCTTTTACATTCAGTTTCTTCACACGTCTTTACTTTTTGTCGCTGTTGCCAATGGGCCAGCCACCTTTACGGACATCCTAAAGCTGTCAGGGCGAGGAAATGTTATAGGCTTCACTTAGGTTTTTCCTCTTGGCCCAAGAAGAAATTTTTTTTGCTAGACTGAGTTGACACTAAATGCTGGAAGTATGAGGAAGAGGCAGAAGAAAGTGAGTTTGGGAAGGTGCTCAAAAATATGCAGGAGCATGAGTGGAGGAAAGGACAAGAGGAAGGGAAGAAAGAGTTCGTGTAACAGTAGATTCATGTATTTGAAAAGAATATAGAGCCACGTGTCTTCCCAAGAAAAACAGGAGGCTGCTTATGTTGGTCCAGCATCAGGACTACATGGGGAGAGCTGAGGTTTGCTTGGCCTGGCAGAGGAGGTTGAAGAACGATGGTCTGGCAAAATAACAAAGATAAGCCTCTGTTATAGGGTCTTGTCATGGCCTCTGACACATCAGTTTTTCTTCTCATAAGTTTCCCACTCCTCGATTTGGTGGAGGTGTTGGGGCAATAGAAACCACTCCAAGATTATGTGGTCCTTGAAGTACTTTGATGGTAAGACTCATATATTTAGCAACATGAGCACAATCCACCCATCTGCATGTTCATCCATTCAACATATATTTGGTGAGGAGCAGGACACAGAAGTGAGATCTGGAGCCTGCAACCCATGCAGCTGGTGGTCAGAACAAGGTTTCCAGTTTTGAGGATCTAGCCTACCTCTGGCCTTGCAATAGTAGACAATGGTTCATCATTATTTCTATTTATAACCAGAGGGAAAAAGAATACCAGTCAGCATACACACACGTCATGAGTAAACTTGGTTGAAAAGAAATGTGCAACTGTGTGTAGATTCTGGGACACAGTAAAGAAAAAAATCACCCAAAAAGAACAGTATGCTTGGTGAGAAGTTACCTCAGCATTCTTGTGGCTTTGGAAATGGAATAAGTGAGAATTTTGGTGACAGAAAGTGGAGGGAGGTGGATGGGAGTGGAGAAAGAAGATGGAGCAGGGCAGAGAGAGAGCACGAAGAACCAGGAAAAGGAAAGGGTGAAAGGAAGAAAAAGACTAACTACAGAAGACAGAAGAAGCACACAGGGAAGGAAGGAAGGGTGTAAGGCAGGAAGTCAAAGGCCATCCACTACTGGACTGTACAGAAAAAAAATGACCTTAAAGAAAATTTAATTTAAAAAGATATCTGCAAAGAAAAAAAGTGGCAGAAAGAAAAAGAACAGAAACAAGTGAAGCTACAAGGAGGAAGAGGGAGACAAAGTACATATAAATGAAGTTTTTAATTAGTGTAAAGGATAGAGGTAAATACAGGAAAATATTAAAGATCCTAATTTATGTAGGTCCCCATCAGACTCAGGCTCTTACGCCTCCTTTCACTATTGACATTTCGAGTTGAACACAGTTCTCCCCTCTTGGCACTGTTGGACATATTTTCCCCCGTGATCACATATGTTTATTGCTCCAATAACATGGCATGATGTAATACACATTTCTTTTCCATTTGTATTTATATACTTGCTCATTTTTAACATTATTTACTACAGACGTTGATTCCCTTGTTAAAACAGTCTTTTTATCTTTGCTGACTGCAGCTTTCTAGATGACAACTTCTCTTTTATCTGGGGAATATTATTTTTGCAGAACTGTTGGCACCCAGTCATTGCATGTTTGCTCTTCGTCTCTCAGCACCACTTAGGAATCCTACCTTTCAGGGGATGACACATCTTTCCAAGGATACAGCAGTGATCAAAACTTATTCAAGCTACATTCTTGTTCATGTACAATATGTTTTATCAATGCAGTTGCAGTTTATTTTTTCACACAGGTGACTTCTATGAATTAGCTTTTGTCATATAGAGAGGAGTGACCTGTCCCTATTCCGGTACCTGATACTATCACAGTCTGTTATAAAATCCATCTGTCTCAGAAATACATTTAACTAATGGCAGTAAAATATAATGAAAATCTGAAAGCCATGATAATATTTTTTTTGCTGTTTAAAAAGGTGTGACACATTGGTTTGCATTGTGGCTTCCTCCACTTCCCTGTCCATGTTAGGGAAGCTAATGTAATCAGGAAAGAAGTAAGGTAAATATAACTCCTGCCTTCAGCACCTGCAGCATAACACATGTGTAAACACAGTTTTGAAAGGGTACAGGGGATGCTGTGTGGCTGTATGTAATGGTACTGCAAACTCTGAATAAATGTGGCATGTACCACGAAAAATTTCCCAAGTAAGATTGTGGGTAAGAAGTACAGTACAGGTGCACAGCAAGGAGCATCTGTCCCTGTTCATTAATGCAAACAGTAAGCTTGGGTTCACAGCTGTGAGTTTTATATGTCGTGATTGAAGGAATGATCCCAGAATGGGCAAACGCACTTGAATAAGCTTCAGTCTAGCTTGTCCTGGGGTAAGTATCAGTGAAGATTCAGCAGTCCTGACTTTGGCACCAGGAGAAATGTGTAATTCTTTCTCCTTCAGTATCTTGTTGTGTATGGGACTGGTAAGAGAGGGAAATACAGCAGGGGAAATGAAATGAGTGAGGTAAGACCTATAGCAGTTGGATGCTCTTTCTATTTAGGGCTAAGTTACTGCCTGTGCTAGATACTCTTGAATTCACAAAGAAATATGGACTTGACTTGCTCCGTACTTTCAACTGCCTAAGGTGTTTCATTATTATCACTACAGGGTAAGATGACATATGAAAGACAATTGAAGATACAGGTCTGTAAAAGTAGTTATGCAAGCATGTCACCCAAAGAAATTCTTTGTGCGGCTGTGTAGATCCTCTGCAAGTTAAAGAATAATTATTTTTTTGAGCCTACCATTCTAATTACAGAAATATATTTCTAAATAAATGCTTTTTTTTTTTTACACACAGATATCTATGTGATAGTATAAATAAATGGATTATATATGTATATGAATAAGAAATTCATACACACACGTATATTTTATATATATCTATTTAGAGAGTTCTGCTACATTAAAGCCATCCTGGCCAGACTGTTTATCTACCTCTGAGAGATTTTTGTATTAAGCCTCATATTCTTACTAGGCTCACACTGATTGCAGATAAGCAAACTGCACCTTTGTAAAAGGAATAGAAGGAAATCTATTGTTCTGATGTTTATCTATTTGCATATTTAGAAAGAAGTGTGAGCTCATTCTCCATTCATTGCCCTGCTTTATCCTTCAGTTTATCTCTGAATACATTTTCTCTGGCCATCTCTCTGATGCAGACACTTAAAGTAATCTTAATGAGTGGAAACCCAGTGGTTATTGTTAAAGCTGTTTAAGCAATGTAAGGTTTCATTTTATCATGTAGGCTCCTCTTATTCTTAATTGTAATGATCTCATTCCCTAAAGTGTCTGTGCTTCCATTATTAACTCCTATTAATATTTCCTATTAATAATACACTATACGAGTCGAAATCTGTGCTGAAACACTGCAAAACAAACCTAGGACGGAGAGGAAATTGTCGTCTTTTTTTTTGTTGTTGTTTTTAAAAGGAAGAAAATATCTTCCTTTTAAAAACAAAGGCAAAGACAACATTGGCCCAGATTCTCCATTACCCTGAGCCCTTACTCCTCCTGTGCCACCAAAAACCACTTCAACACGCCCTGAATAAATGATAAAGAGGTCCTAACTTT
>JAVCKT010028116.1:2344-14850 GCA_032273925.1 Rhynchotus rufescens | reverse complement strand
TGTATTGTGAAAAATAAGTGTCATGTCACCCTGGTGAACAAGCTATCCTTGTGTGGAAGAGTAAAAAGAAGAGTCAAGAAGAAGAGAATGTGGTGACGCTGAAGGCAATTCTAGTAGGAAAATCCAGGGAAGTCCTGCCTGAGAATGTCTAAACATACCCTTTTAAACAGAATACTTGGTTAGTCAAGCCATAAAAAACTGCTGAGAGTAAGAATTGCCCATGCAGATGATCTCTATAGTCCATTCAACTTGATGACAGTTACAGATAAAGGGATCTTTTATTTATTTATTTATTTGACAATACGGCCATTGAATTAGCTTTATTCTTACTTTGTCTACTTCCTGTGGTGCACTAAACAGAAGTGGAAAGTGCTAGATCTATTCTTTGTGTCAACAGAGTTTTTTAGGAAAATTCAAAAGTACCATTATTCTGTATTCCTTTTGAATCTATTGTGAAAAATATCTAAAATACAAATGAGAATATTAAAAAAAAGCCATTAATTAAACTTTTTCACTTATAAATTTGTAGGCAAACTGTCCAGGGTGCAAAAAGAACAGTTTCTTTGGAAAAACAGTTTCTTTTGAAAGAACGGTAGACTGTCAAGGCTACCTGATCCAAAAGGTGCATTTCTTCAAATTATAGTTGCCTGCATATTATTCTTTTTTTGTGTGTATGTTATTTGTGGCTTGAGTTTGAGATCCCTTACAGAAATGTTAGGACGGGTTATAGTTGGTAAAAAATGCATATGCTCTTGAATGTAGAATGGCAGTGATTTATGTTGTTATATAGTGTAAGTGTTATGGGGATATGTATTAAAATGTTAGATGAAGATCATTACACTGATGATGCAGAGTGCACAATTGCCAACTTTTCAGATGACAGAAAGAGAGGATGTATTGCCCAGACTGCAGTGATGGTTTATTTCTTTGATATTAGATATCACATAACAGACTGTAGACAGCCAGCATCTGAGCACAGATGTGTCGTAACATGTATTTCATTACCATTTAAGTGATATATTCATAAAGCATCATTTTATACTAGGCAGTTGAAGAGCTACATTTTTTTTTTAAGAAAAAGAAAAAAAAAAAAGTAAAGGTTCATGAAGACATTTCTCTTGCTATTTTAATACAGCTTTGGGGCAAGTAAAATTTGGGACATGTCACAGTACGAGAAAATAGCCAGGGATACCATAGTAATGCTGAGAGTTGCATCCAAAATATCTACCTTAGTCTGCTGTATGAGGAAGGTCATTAGGCAAAGGTCATATTTTCTTATCTGTACTATGTGATGCTTTACTCTCTTCTGCTTTCCTTTTATGCCTTGCAACTCTTTCCTTTATAGGTTTAAAATAATTGATTTCTTGTAACTCTGCTGTCTTTCAAAACCTCTGCTTTCGTGAAATAGGTTGTTAATTTTCTAAAAAAGAAAAGGAAAAAAAAAAGGTGCAGGGAGGGAAGGCTCTACGGATTTTGTGGGGTGCTGTGGATTTTGTTACTATTACAGCCCAACCTTTCTAATCATGCCTTATTCCAAGGAGAAACAAAGCCCATGGCGTCTTTGGCTGTGTTAAATGAAACCTGAGCCAGGTGTGAGCACAAGACTGCTTACAGTACTGTACAGGCTTCGCCTATTCCAGCAGAGTTTTGGTCCAAGTCAATTTAAACTTCCCAGGGCAGTGCCTGAGCAAGGTCTGAGGGAGGTCCCGTGTTAAGAATCATTCCCAGCAGGGAGTGCAGGGAAGACTGTGTCAGGTTTGGGTCTCTGCACCATAAGCAGTCCTTCCACATTACTCTGCTAGGCTTCAGTGCCCTGCACCCCCGTATCACCAGTGCAACATGTACACTCACTTTTGTGCTGTGGAAACACCATGGAGTAAAGTACACAAAATCATTCATTGTCTTTCAGTTCTCTAATAGCACGTATGGACCAAAACATATATGCAATGACATTACTAAAAGATCTAAATGGTTATTGGGATGATGCCCTGGAGTGATCCCACCTACATCCAAGCACTTAACTGAAGCACCTAGATTGCAATTCCAATTGTAAATGTTAGATGGGATGAATGCAGACTAGGTGAGTTTCCTTTTCTGCTGCTCTCTGAGCAGCTCCCTGGTCCTATGAAGCAATCTTGGAAAACATATTTTGTTACCAGGGAAAAAATCAAGGAGGAAATTTTGGGTCCACAGAGAGTGGAGCACCATTTCCTAACAAGGAACAGAGGCTAGAGGACCAATATGTCTAGTGAGCAAGTGTAGCAATCCAAATGATTCATATCATCAAAGGTTATACTGAAAAAAAAATATTAGGCAGAGTATGGTTTGAAATAAATTAGTGTCTTCTTATAAATGTAAGGATATAAAAGAACCTAAAATATCCAACTATATATAATACCTATGAAATTAAGTTGCATAATGTAATGACATGTTATGCTACCATTAACACATTACAACTATGTAATTTGGGAAGCTAATTTTTTTTTGTAAAACCACTTAACTACATAAAATTGAAAATAATGATTATTATAACTACTTCCATCTTTTGTCTTTAGAAGTTCAAAATTAAATATGCCATATACAGTTATTTTATGATGATGTGTAATTTTATGAAATGGTCATATAACATGTACAGTAATTATTGGCATTAAAATCCTAAATACATAAATCATGGCATATAAAATCTGTTATAACACATTAACTTTACCAGCAGTCAAAGTAAGTCACTCAGCATCTCATTGACATAACACCCAAAGTTGACCAAGGAATCCAGATAGAATGACAGGAAATTGCAAATCTCAGTTAAGATATAAAATAATCATAGCTAGGCAGACTCGAATCTGAAACTTATCCATTCTAACGTCTTTTGCCTTTCAAGTACCTATTTATTTGAAATCTTTGAGGACCGACATGGAAAACAGTAAAACCTGAGAGGTCACCCAGATGGCCCTCTTAGTCTAGTTGTAAATGTTCCTCATGGTTGGGTTCCCATCAGTTCTTTGGAGATCATTCAACTGACTAATTCATCTCATTTTCAGGAATTTTTTTTTTCCTGATATTCAATCTAATTTTTACTCTATCACTCTTGCTAATATGCTTTAAAAATTTAGACTGTTATCATTCTCCCCATATGTCTTTCTTATGACTGTGTGGAATTATATGTATACATGTCTTCCAGCCTCATAACCATTTCTATTAGTTTTCTCGGAACTCTCTGTAAATTGTTGCTATCAATTAGAGAGGTCTTCTGCTCTGAGTCATAAATCCATATATATTTCGGCTACTTTGGGGAAACCAACCTTTCCTGCTAATGAATCAAAGTTATTAAAAGGAATATTTATTTCATGTCAGGATCACTTGAGAAGGAAAACTGAGTTGACAAGCCACCAGCAAATGTGTGAGCTCATGATAAATTAGAGCTGATCAGAAAAGTAAATGTCAATTTGCACATTTTTAAATTTGCCTTTATTCCAAAGAAGCAACTAAGAAAAAAAATTAATCTTTCATGAAGTTAAAAAAAAAGAAAAAGAAAGACCAAAGATATATTTTTGGAAGGTGATCTCTGCTAATAACATATTTCATTCTAACTTTGCAATTTTATTATGTTTTTATTTTGATATAAATCAAAAAAGAATTGTATATCATATCATATAATGATATGAAAACTTTACTTTTTCAACACACTTTGAAGTTCTCCATTTGAAATTCTGTCAAATCTGGGTATGCGTAGGGAAAAATGTTCCACTGAAGTTTTTTGACCAGCTGGTTTCTGAGGAGATGGAGCTCGGAAAGCTACATTCTCGAGCATATTTGCTTCATTGCACAAACTGAAAGAGATGATAGGCAGATTCAGAGCTCTTCTAATTCTGTGATACTCTTTCCTCAGAGAATAGGGCTGATGGGTAGAGGGATTTTTAAAGAAAAACACAGAAAGAGGGTTTATGTGAGTTCTCATGTGCTCTCACAAGCCAGGCTTTGCAATCTCCCAAGAATTCTTACGTGTTCTTTATGACGTACTATTTCTAGAAGACGTAACAAAATGGTACATATGGGCAACTTCAGTCATTCGGGGAGCTGGGAGGAATACAGTAGGACAAAGAAGAGTGGAGGAGTCTGAATGGCCTTCCTCCTGTGAAATTTCTTCTGAAGGTGTGTGCTGCCAAAATCTGCCTTGTCCTCACAGTGCCAGGAAACTGCCGGAGGTAGCTGGTGCATTAATGGGTTGCTGGAGCATTGTTCTAGCTGCTCTTCACTTTCAGAAAGAGAAGAAATGGAAATTGCCCATGTTAAGGTGCCACTCACAACCTTGGCAGCAAGACATCTCACACAATGTGGGAGAGATAAAGTTGTTCTCAGTGCAGCCTTCACTCTGTGATTGAGTAGATGATGATAAAATGATTATAGGCCTCCTGCAGATATCCTATAGTGGAAATTGCCATAAGGGTGCAAAGTGAAGCATTTTGAGCCTTTCTTTTGTGTGCCCAGTTTATTCTGACTGACCCTTTTCTGGTCTGTAAGCTGTATCCAACCATAGAGCAGATTTCTGTCCCAGCCTCACCGTTTTGCACTGCTGAATGACACAACGGTGTTCAGGAGCTCATAAGCAAGCAGAGAGCAATGGCACAAAGCCAACATAACCAGCTCAAGATAGCAATGTCATCGTTTCCCACTGATACGAGAGAAATTTGTGGTGTGGCAAAAACATAAAGGATGAGAGCACCATGCTGCAAGATTAGTTTAGCTTCCAGAGAGCATTTATGGAAATATTGAGTGATCCCAGCATTCCCTCCTTGCAGCCAGTTATTTGCTACTCAGGAGTTTCCTTCAGTGAATATCACTTCCATAAATCTGGTCAACCTCTCCAGCATATTCCTCAGTCTATCCTTAGATTGTGTTACCAGGCACCATTTAGGTATTTACTGAGGTCAAGTATCAAGAAAATAGTGATGTATTTGTAAGAGATCTTTCACAAAACTGAGGTATTTTGAAAGCTCTGGCCTGAGATGCTGAAAATTTTAATTGCTCTTGAATAGTTTGTTTCATTACATATGAGCTTTGCTGCAAAAATTTATTTTCTCAGGGTTGTATATTCAACATTCCCATGTAAATTCAACTCAAATTCTGGAGATCAGGCAAGTTTTTAAAAAGTTAAGTATTCTTTTTAACATAGAAGAAAGAAATATTCTGAAGTATTTCAGAATCCTCTTAGAAATGGAAAGCCAAGACTTTAGCTAAATATATATATATATATATATATATAGTTAATATGGTGACAGAAACAGAAGTTATTGAATTCAGAATTAATGCTACTACTCAGGACAGACTAGCTTTCAACTGGGGCAATGAGAGTGCACTAATAATATTCAACAATATTTTAATACTGGCTGTATGTAAGTATTAGCCCTGGAAATCAATGGTTTGTTTTCTTTTCCTTATGCAGTGTGCACACACAAGTCCCATTAATGTCAATGAGAATTAGTATCAAGAGGGGACTATAGATCCCTAAGATATTTGTTCGTAATATTGAAGACTGGACTATGGAAGATCAATGATGTGCCCTATGACACATTTTCTTCCCAGATATAAAATACTACATTTTTTATGTCCAAACTCAAGTAGGAAATAGAGGCAACAAGAAGTGGATATAGGAACGTATTTAGCTGGCACATTTGAATTGAACAGCTTTTCCAGTGGTAATGCAGAGAATAATAGGAGTAATTATTACTGATTCCTGTTACTACATTGTTAAGTTTCTTTCAGAGTAAATGTGACATCCTACTGCTAACTGGCAATGTTATTTTGTGTTTGTTCTGCAAGCTTGTCTACTTGGCTAGCAAAATATTAACTGGCAGGGTAACCTCAAGAAAAGCCAAAGGGAGCTAGGTATAGTCATGATGCGTTATGTGAACAGCTTGGAGTTGAAAGGTATCCTGCAGGAACTATTCCATTTGTACAGAATTTCTGCAAACAGAGTTAAGTAAATGTTTTATACCAGTATCCCGCTGATTCTTGTCTGTAGAAAACGATGTTGAGAAAGGATCCTTTGAAATATGAGGTCTAATTTATGCAATTTGCACTATTTTTAGTGTGTCAGACAGCTGTTGTATTCTTTTTTTTGTTCAAATAAAGGACATTTGGTTTTATTTAAGAAGCTACGAATATTGGTTTACCATTTGTTGAAATATCAAGCTCCAGATGCATTATTACATTTAAAGAGGAAATAATTCTAAACTCTGGAGAGCTATAATGCTCTACAATGGCACTGTTTTCCTTAAATCAAATCAAATTATAATTACGAGGGGAAAGCCCCTTTTTGAATTGTGCTACCCTTTTCCAAAGAGTGATAGTAGCTACCGAGAGTAAAATTAATGCAAAAAAAAAAAAAAAAAAAAAAAAAAAAAAAAAAAAAAAAAAAAAAAAAAAAAATCAATAAATATCTAAATTATTTAAAGAAAAAAAATACAAGTGGTGTCTTCCTGTCATGCACTATCCCCTGTGTCCCCGAGCAGACAGGTGGATTGTCTCTGGCTGGCGTTGGGTTGGACACTCTCTCCAGCAGGCTCATTAGCTGCTCTGTGCCTGGGCTCCCTGTTAGTAGAAAGGCAGGGATCACAGCAGGGAAGTTAGATCTCAGGCTTCTCACATTCCTGCTCTATCTTAGCAAAGCTTTGCAAAGCCTTTTCTGGCAGCTCATTAGTAGGTGCACTGATGCATAAGAGAAAGTCATTAGAAGTGTTTTTCAACATTGGCTTTTGATCAGGTGACTAGTAGCTTCGTAGAGACATTTACTTACATTGTTTTCTATAAGAGATTCTGTTGCTATATTGAGAATGACATACATATAAAATGTGGAAAACTAGCTTGACCTTTCTATGACAAAAGAAAAAAAGCTCCATTAGTTCCCTGAATCTTGTCTTTATATTGTCAACTATGACGTAAGAAGAGCGCAGAGTACTCGCTCTTTTAGCTTTAATAATCTATGCCAAGTTCAACTATATCGTTTGATTTAAGGTTATGGCAAGAAGGACACTAGTGCACAAGAATACAGCTGGCATGTCTTAAGCTTTATGAGTTACCTTTAATGATAAGCATTAGCTACTTTCTTTCTTCATGCAGCTTGGCATTTTTAGCATTTTAAGACTAAATCTATCTATAGGCCAAAGGGAAACACACAGTAAAATTTTATTGGATCAGATAGGGTGGACTGATTAAGTGCCCTAAGTAATATCTCCACTGGAAGGATTTCATGTTCCATGGGAATATTTTTGCAAAGCAGTTAGAAAATGATCACAGTCTAATTGGAAATAGTAATAATACACAAACGAAACCTAACATCTGTTTTTTTTTAAAACCCCATAATCACCTTGTAGAAAATGAAATTTTACATTTGGACACCCAAGCCCAAGAAGAGTCAGGCAAAACTTAGATATGGATCGGAAACATGGTTCTTTTGCTATTAGCTTTTCCCAGGCCCCTGGATTTTACAAAATATTTCACCTGTGTGTAAGGCGGTGCTTGGCACATCCCCAATGCCTGCGTCGCCAGCCGACCGCTTGCGCTCTCCGGAAAAAAAGGCATGTCGAGCACATGCGACGACATGAAACCGGAACGAGCGAAGGCACGGCGGCTTTTGTAAAAGTTTACTGAAACAAAATACATCAGCTTAATCAGGCCTGCTTCTGGCTATGTAAGAACATGACATGCCAATTACATAAAGTTCCAGCTCAGCTAAGACTCCTGCTGACTAATTCAGTGTTGATTGTTTTCCGCTACATGGCTTTGAGTGCTTGTTAAGGCTAAAAAAAGAGGGAGAGGGGCAACAATTGTAGGAATTCTTTGCTTCCATCAAACTGTCTTATGATTGCCAGCAATTAGTTAAGCTCCTTGGCAGTAAAATGACAAGATGGGACTTGACCAAATACAATGTGTGGAGCACATAGGCATCTGCCCCAGCTGAAAGACATTACAATGTTTGTTAACCTTAAGGGTCATTCCTGATTCACTTCTGCAGACAGAAAACAAGATTTATATAACACAGATCAATACAGCCCTAAGACTTTCGCCATTGAGGATGCTAGATTGAGGCACTTCTCTTTATCAGTTTACCATGACACTAATGTATTTTGCCTGTTTTGCCTGGGCAGTGATGAATCTGTTGGCAAGAGAAAACAAATAAGTTCTGTTGTTGAGAGACATGTTGTCTATGATTTGTCTCAGCAGACATGCCAACTTGCTGGCCAATTCATTTCCTATTTAATTTAAGTGGCATATCTGTCTTCCCCTTTCTGGTATGTCTTTTGTCTGCTGCACGCCCAGGCTGGCACGGCAAGGGGAGGCTGTGGCAGATCTTTCCAGGTACAACTGACATTAACAGGACCAAAACAAAGCAAAGCATAGGATTGGTATCCCTAATTTTGAATATAACCTTTTAGTTCCTTTCTCTGCACTTGCAGTTGGAGGTATCCACCTCAGTGGTCTGTTTTAGGCAGATCACAGTGATTTGTTTTGCCCAATGCTCTTTGAAAATATTTCCTGTAATGTGCTGTACTGCTGTGTTGGTTTAAGGTACACCAAAAGTTAGCAATTATTTCTGTTTGAGAGAGCAACTTTTTAAAAATGTTGCCTACTTGAAAAATAAAATGCCTGCTTAGGGGCCAGTCTAGCCTTCCTTGGGCAGAGAGAGCTCCCACGGGAAGCAGGGTGCTTACGAACTTCAAAATGAGGCCTGTTAGTAGTTAGAACAAATGTTATTTACACCACAAAGTCCCTTCTGCTGCTTTCCAATGAAAAATGCAATTCTGAAGCTGTTATTTCCTGTCTGTCCCACGTTTGCCATTCTATTATTAAAGCAATTAGTTATACAGGCTGCTCAGTTTCTGGAAATAAGATGATATATAATTTGCAGATGAAAAAGATGAATCTTCCTAGAAAGCAGACTAAAGCAAATCTATGTTAAACGAGCGTTTTCCCAAAGAGGCCCTACATCTGGAAGGCTGGGAGCTTGGATCAGAGACTTCCCCGTTGTACCCCCTTCAGCCCTGGAATTCTCTTACCCGTTTGTTAACCTCTGGGGCAGGGTGCAGAGCCCGTGTGCTCATTCAGGGCCAGATCCTGCCACTCTTATTTATTTTGAGTGGTAGCACACTCCAAAAGCAGTTAGATCAGCTCCAATGGGACCATATGGTTCTACTCAGTGCAAGAAACGGAGGCAGAATCAGGGCCTTGGGCTTTTTCCAAAAATGCATTAGATGTAACAGATAGGCATTTTGTTTTGAGAACAATAATCTTCTTATAACGCTGTCCTTGTTATTGTTGTGATAACAGATTTCAGTATTCTGCATTCCGCAGCAGAATAGGGCAACATGCCCTTTGCTTTTTTTCAGGCAACCATGGCTGTAGGTGGAAGGTATCATAAATTGAATTAGAAGATAAATAAAGAGGGAGGAAGAGAAATAGTAGCACTCATATTGTTGAATCCTGCAAACTTTTTCTATCAGATTTGATATGTTCTACCTAGCCCACAAGTCTGTCTACCGATGCACTGCCTCAAGTTTCTATACCATGAGGTCTATACCATGAATTCAAAAAAAAAGAAAAAAATATATATATATATGACTGGAAAGCAGCATAATGTAAAGCTATCATTAAAGAGTATTACTGTTTAGCAGGGACAGGATTCAAGCAGTGGAATAGTTAACATAAACCACACTTCTCAAATGTGCCAGCTAAATCTCTGTGGCAGAACACATTAATTATAGCAGTCAGTTTACCTTTATCCTTCACAACATTTCTGATTAAAATTTCACACATTACAATGATATGTGTCTTTTCTACAAGCTATGAAATTTAGTCAACGTCAATAAGTTCTTTTTTGTTATTGAAAGAGTTGATGTATGTTAAAAAAAAATCGACTTTTGAACTCTGACAGCGAAATCAAAATCCTAACTTCTTTTTTGGATGTAGTTAGGCTACCTGTGTGTATTATTTGCCCATGCAAAGCAGTCATTAGCAGCATTGGATAAAAAGGAATAAAAAAAAAATCCTAACTTTGCTGCCAATAGAGGGTATGTGGTTTCAAATTTTATATTTGCTAAGCTTAATTAAGCTGTAGATTATGTTTTGAAAGGTATGTTCAATTAACTGAATCCCACATGAGGAATTATATACAGCAAAAGATAATCACAACATTTATCTGTTTTACAAATGTATATACTTAGGTTAAAAATGTTCTGGATTTTTATTCCATGGAGATATAAAGATTGATAGAAAAATAATGTAAACCAATAATCGAAATACTTACAACATTCATGTGGATAAAAAAAATCCAATTATATTCATTATTAAACATATAAAACTATTTTTATTGGTAGATAATTACTGATGAAAGTACTTTATTTAAAATTTTATTCATGTCTTATTCAGGAATTCGTATTTTAAATACATGTTTACAGCAAGGAGATCTGGTGAAGCATGTGAAGTATCTAAATCACCTTGCAGAAATTTACTGCAGTAGAAAATAAATGCACAGGTTATGGGCCTAGTGTAAACCTTTCTAATTAAAGTATAAGTAGAACTTTTTTTTTTTTTAAACATGGGTATTTCCCAAGCCAGATGTGTAACCTTAAAAACAGATTAAGCCAATCTGATGGCAAATGTGTTGAATACTCTGGTAATCTTGTGAATCATCATGTACCAGGCAGAAATGAGTACGTAATTACACAAAGAGTAAGGGAAGTAAAAGTTTCACAGGGAAGGAAGGTTGTGTACTATCAAAAGAACTGTCTGGACTTTGCCTACACATTTTTTGTTGGTGTTGTTGTTAATACCCTTGCTTCCAAAGTGACATTTATTTGGTGGGGCAGCACCATTCTTCCCAGACAATGGATTGGACTATTTTGGTTTCACTGAGAATAGTTTTGACTATGAACATTTCTTTTTCTTAGAACATTGTTCATTGACGTAAATGGGATCTGATAGCCAAGGCAGGTTTTCTACTCGGCAGCGGGCGATTGAGTTGATTGTTAGAAGAATAAAACAAAATGCTAGGGCAGAAAGAACTGGGCAAAAATTGTGCTCTTACTTAGGTAGGATCACTGGCAATGAAATCCGTGATTTACTGCCTTGCACAGAATCTGTCCTTACAGGCACCCTTTTCAGGGCAGCGTGTGGCAGTCATGAGGAATGTGTAAGAAAAGGAACAGAAGCTGGTTCCTGAACAGATGTTCTGAACCAACCATGCTGTGGTTCACTGAAAATCACACCATACCAGGAGCTAGAGCCATGCTGAAGAGCATCCTCCTGCTACTCAGATCTCTGGGGGAGATTCTCCTTCCCTTCCTCTGAATTTATTCCAGTGGGGTCAGGAGAGATTTCTGAATGGCACCTGAAGTTGCTCCTAAATCCTATTTGGATTTGCTGGTCACATCAGATAACCTATGGCAGACAACAGGATGGCTTGCCAGGTAGATTCTCTTTTGTAACCCAAAAGAAATTCCTTCTCTGCCAAATAGTACAATCTAAAGCGTGAATCACAGCACCCAAGTTGTTCGCTTCCTTCCTGTGCTCTTTTCTAGGAGGGTTAGGAAATGCTGCATTTAGCTTATGTTATGTGGAAGACAGATCTAGTTATCAATCACCCTTCTCACATAGGGTTCAGGACTTGTCATGCTAGTACAAAGATGATGTCCATCACCAGAACTTGAAAGCACAGTGACTGGAGAACTTGCCCAGAAAATAGAAGTTTTAGGTTCTAGATCCTCACCAGGATGAGAGTGTTCAAGGCAACATAAGAATATATTTCAGGATGAATACCTAAATTACTGTATTATAGGCATGGCTGTACTTGGACAACTGTCAAGCCTAACGCTGTACCTGGGCCAGTATATCATACAGAATTCAGGAGTTATGAGATCAAAGATATAAGATATATCTTATAAATATAAGATAAGTGAGTTTCTGACACTGGGTGACAGCAGGTTGGGCATGAAGAAATACCATGTTCTGCTCAGGAACTGAGGGTTACATTTTCCATTGAGTTTTTGTTTGCAAAGTGAGGAAATAAAGGCTGAACCATTACAAGGCTGTTGGAGAATGCCCGAATCTAGTAACTACCAACTGCCAATAGCATCTCTGTTTTAGTCTAATGGGCAGAGGGTTATTCTGGCTGACAAATAAGCAAGGTAACTCTTACTTCTGCTGAAAGGTAAATGTTATTATCTTGTATTCTAGTGTTGTCTGTACTCACTGATTTCCACTCACATGCTTTTAAACAAATGCATGTTTTTTTGAAAGCATTTAAAGGTTATTTTATTCATTCATTATGTGCTGAAGGAGGACAATGGGTTGAACTTTCTTGTTCAGAAGATTCTTGCATAAAAATGGTTTAGAGAGAGATCTTCATTCAGATCTTCCAAGAATAATGTGTCCAAGGTAAATACCCAAAAGGCTCCCTTCTACTAAGTTCACAGTCTGAATTCTTCCTTCTCTGTAAAGCATTGATTTTCTAA
>JAVCKT010028115.1:0-18948 GCA_032273925.1 Rhynchotus rufescens | reverse complement strand
CGGCCCGGCCCGGCCCGGCCCGGCCCGGCCCGGCCCAGCTCGACCACCGTGCGTGCTGCCCGGCTGCGGGGGCGCCCGGGGGGTTCGCGGGCCGGGGGCTCACGGCGCAGCGAGCGCGGGAGTGGAGCACCCGGCCCTGAGCGCGGGGATGGGGCACGAGCTCCCTCGGAGCCAGGGTGGCCCCGGGCGGCACCGGCACGGGGGGCTCCGGCTTGGCGCGGCCCTGCCCAGGAGCTGCCCCTGGCGAGGGTCGGACCCGGCGGGGCGCCTGGCTGGGGGTCTCGGTACCGCTGGGCTCGTCCTGAGCCGCTGCGGCCTGCGGAGCCTTGCCGGGGTCTGTCCCGCGCCCCGTGAGCTCCGCTGGCGGCTCCGAGCTGCCCCGGGGCCGCGCGGGCCCCCAGCGGCTGTGCAGGGGCTGGTGCCGGCTCTGAGGAAGCTGCCCTGACAGCTGCTGCAGGAAGAGCCACGGCTTGGAATCCTTGTGTATGCAGAAGGGCCCAGGAAATTCCCTGGGGCTCGGGGAGCCCCTCGGGGAGGTGCTGGGAGCCTCCCCAGCAAGTTCCTGCTGCTGGTTCCGCAGCGGTGCCGGGCCGGGGGCCGCACCTGCTGGTGGGGGTGCCGGGAGCCAAGGGCGAGAGGGGCAGAGTCGCGGGCAGCCCTGCGTGCGGCCCCTTGCTTTGCGTGCAGATTCTCAGGGCGCAGCTACAGGGGAACAAGTATCTTGAGGCGGGAAGGTCTGGAAGGCGGCTCGGGGCAGTTGAGCATTGGGGCCCTGTGAGCCTGCCTTTGTTGGAGAGCTGGAAAGGAGGGAGCTGCGGGGCCGCCGCGTCCCTGGGGCCGCTCGGTGTCGGGTTCAGCTCGCGGCGCTCGCCAGGCCCTGGGCAGCGGGTGCCCTCCTGCCTGCGCGGCCCGCAGCACCCCGAGGCTCCCGCTGCACCCCGAGGCTCCGCTGCCCCAATGTGCCGGCCTGCGCAGCCCGCAGCCACGCGATCCTTATCGGCGCAGCGGGCCGTGCAGCGAGCGTGGGGCGAGGCGGGGCCCCAGCAATCCGAGCCGGGCGGATCGGCTGCCTGGCCGTGCGGGGACAAAGCGCTGAGCGCAGCCCTCCCGCGGCACCTGCGCCTCCCCCGGGGCCCGCCTGCTCCCACAGCGATGCCCCCACATGTGCTGCTGTGTCCCGGCGATTGGGGCTCCCGCCGCGGCGGCCGCGCTGTCGCCGCTCGCCGCAGCACGGTGGGGCCGGTGGCAGCGTCCCGCGCGGCCGAGCGGTTGTGCAATGCGGCCGCGCCCGGCAGCGCGGCGGCAGACCAGCCGCTGTCCCCTGCAGAGCCAGACTTTGCCCCTGCGCGGGGAGTGTCCGCGGGAGCTCCCCGCGGCGCCTCTGCTCCCCCCGGCCGCTCGCAGGCAGCACCGCGGCGGAAAGGTGGCCGGGAGGAGGCGGCTGGGGAAGAGAGAGCACAAGGAGGGGCTGAGGCTGCAGCCAGAAGGGCTGAGACCCCCGTGCTCACACCTGGTGCCAGGGGCACTGCCACCCCTCCATGAGTGGCCACTGGCATCAGCGGCAGCGAGGGGAGCGTGTCCTGCACGGCGCCGGGCAGTGCGGGGCACCTCCCGCGGCTCCTGTGGCTTGTGGTGGCCCTCAGCTCCTGCCCTGCTCCGCGGCACCCAGGGGCTGTCCCAGCGGGCACGTTCCCCTTGAGGCTCCCCCGTGGGGCAGGTTGGCATTTCCATTGCCCCGCTGGGTGCTCACGGTGGGGCTGCAGCCGTGTTGCTGCCGTCCCCTTTCGTCCTTCCCCTCGGGTCTCCCCGTGCTCCCACCCGGTCTGGGTGAGCAGAGTAGGGCGCCAAGGATCCACCACAGCGCTGGCTATGAAAACAGGACACTTTTATTGACAAATGTAACTCGTACAGACCACGCGTAACAGGAGGAGAAGAGGCCCCTGCCCGGCGGCGGAGGCGGGCGGGAGGGCCGGGGGCTGCGGGCCGAGGGGGGGCCGCGGGGGCAGCTTCCTCCGCGTGTCACTCATGCGAAGAGCTCTCCTGGCAACCCGAAACTGGCGCTGTTTACCCGAAACCGTCTGTGTTTGCACAGGCGCGAGCAGGGCTCCCGCTCGCGCGGCCCGGCCCTGACCCCGCGGACCCTTCCTCGCGCGGGCTGGCCCGAGCCCCCCCTTGGCCGCCTGCCTGGGGCTCTGCTGCCGCTCCCGCCGTGCCCGAGCCCAGCGGCTGCGAGCGGCCCTGTGGGCGCCGCGGAGTTCCCGGCCGCCCTGTCCCCAGTCCTGCTGGAGCTAGGGCTGCCCTGTGCACGGGGCAGGGGAGCCGCAGGACCCTCCTCGTTCGGGTAACCCCCCCATGGCGCTCGGCCCCCATGCCCTCCACCCAGGCAAGACCCTGCCGCAGCGCGGGACGGCGCCGAGGGGAAGGCCTTGTCCGGCTCGGAGGAACGAGTCCTCCCGGGCCTCGGCAGAGGGGTCCCCGCGGGCTGGGCAAGGGGTCTGGTTGGGCAGGGGGTTCCTCAGAGCCGGGGAGCCATAGGTCAGAGAGAAAACCCTCCCCGGGGTGGAGATGAAAGTCCGCCCGGAGGCGGCCGCTGCCCTTGCTGGGTGCGCGGCGGGCGGCCCCGCTCCTCACACATAGTTCCTCTTGTCGTAGCTGGTGATGGCGGAGCGCGGCGCCGAGTAGGCCACCTTGCTGGGTGCGTACCTCTCGTCTTTGGGCGGGCAGGAGCAGCATAGCAGGGAGCCCCCGAAGAGCAGCAGCGCCGAGGCCGCCCAGCCCACGTACAGTGAGGAGCCCAGCTCCCGCTTCTGCGGGTCGAGCACCAGCGGGTTGTAGAAATCCCGGATGATAGTGTTGGCCGACCAGGAGACGGGAATGAGGGTCATGATGCCAGAGAGCAGGAAGATGACGCCAGAGACAATGGTGATCTTGGCCTTGGTGGTCTCATCCTCGATGCAGCGGGTGCACTGTGCCCCCACGATGGCCACCAGCAGCCCGAGCACGGCCAGCACGATGGCCACGACGAGGAGGGCGCGGGCGGCCTGTAGGTCCTGCGGCAGTGCCAGCATGGAGTCGTACACCTTGCACTGCATCTGCCCCGTGCTCTGCACCACGCAGTTCATCCACAGCCCTTCCCAGATGATCTGCGCCGTCACGATGTTGTTGCCGATGAAGGCCGTGACGCGCCACATGGGCAGCGCGCAGCACAGGATGCTGCAGAGCCAGCCAAGCAAGCACAGGGTCACCCCTCCGATCTCCAGGCCCATAGACATGGTGGGCGGCTCCGCGGGCGCTCCGAGGCGGCGGCAGGGAGGAATGCGCTGGCCAGACGCCCTGGCCCGGGGCTGCTGCTCCTCGGCGATGGCTCGCACCTGCGCGCACCTGCGCTTATAAGCGGCGGCGGCGCCGGGGCCGGGCTGCATTACCTCAGCGCGCGGCGGGTGGGGTTTCGCCACCGGACTCTCCTTTTCACTGGCTCTTTCGCCAGCATCCCGCACCCTCCCCTTTGTTTGCAGAGATGGCGCTGGTGCCGGGGAGGGGAGGGAAGGGAGGAGGGCACCTGTGATGGCCACCGGAGGGGGGGACGTGGCGGGGACGCCCGCGATGCCGCAGGCCCTGCCGCCTGCAAGCCAGGCTGGGGCTCCGGGGCGAGAGGACCCCAACCTGCAGCCCAGAGCCCCTGTATGTGCCCAGGAGGGAGCAGGAAACCCGAGCCCGTTGGCTGCGGTTCCAGAGGAAAATACGAAGCAGGAAGCACCTGTTGTGCTCTCAGGCACTGTCCCCACGTTACCCGTCGCCCGCTCGGCCCTGCGGCCCCCTGCCCTGCAGTGAAGCCTGTGGCCATCGCTGCGGGTCCAAGGGCTCTGCCAGGCACTGGGAAGGGCGGCAGGGGCGGCTCTGGGTGCCAGGGCCTGCCCCGTCCCTGGGCCTCGTGCGGCCCTCGGGCCCCACTGGCCATGGAGCTGCCCGCGCCGCCCCGCTCGCCGCGGGGCCCTCTGCACCCGCCCCGGCTCTCCAAGTGGGGCAGTGGAGCAGCGGCGCGGGCAGCGTGGGCGGCGCGGTGCGGGGGGAAGCCCTCCTTATCGCCGCAGGCCCGGCCGCTGCGGCCGCCATGCTGAAGGTCACAGCTTGTTTTATTATGTGTACCTCTTCATCAGATCTCACGTTTAACATAGTGTCCAAAAGGAGGGCAGTTTATTTAAGATTAGAGCCTTGTCGGCTTTTTTATCCACTCCGAGATTGCTCCTTATCAGCCCGTGGCCCGGCAAGCGCTGGGAACACTGGGACACCTTTGCATTACGTGCAAAGTGCAGCGGGAGCTTGGCTGGCAGCGCAGCGCGCGCCCGTGCGTGGAGGGCGATGCCCCCGTGGGCTCCGCGGCAGCAGTGGCTCCTCGTGCAGCCCCCAGGCCCCGTCCCACCCCTGCGGGCCTTGGTGCTGCTGCCGGGGGAGCTGGGGGCCCGTGGAGCCTCCTCGGGGCTGTGTCCCCACGATCCCCGGCCTGGCAGCAAATGGCTTTGCTCATCCTGCCCGAGTGTTTTGTCCTTGAGTTTATAGGGAACAGTGCAGGGAATTGCTCCGTGGCCGTCACTGCCCTGACCTCGCCTGCCTGGATGGCGGGACAGGCCGCGGAGGACACAGCGCACGGGGGAGGCTGCCCGGGCCCTGTGAGGCGGCTGCGGCGCCAGCTTGTGCAGAGCCCCTCGGGACCACAGCAGCGTGGCCACGGTGGGACCGCCAGGTGCCTGCGGTGCCCGGGGGCAGCCAGAGCCCCAGGCGAGGCCTTGCGGGTGCCCACGTCCCTGGGGCCCCGGGGAGGCGGCGTGTCCGCACCCCGCTCGACTGGGCCGTGCCCTGCAGGTGCGCGCTCCCTGCCGCCCTCCCGACACGCACGGCTGCATCTCGGGCCAGGTATTTGCAGCTCCCCCCTCCCCAGGAATGTGCTCATGTCTCCATTGCCCTGCGCAGCGGCAGGACACGCGGTGCTGCTGCCCGCGGGCTGGCTGTCACCCGGCCCCTCGCTCCGCCACGGCCTCCTCGCCACTTGTTAACTCCTGCAGTGCGCGGTGCTGGGGGGCTCTGGGCAGCCGCTCTCCCGGCCCGAGTGCTGCCCTGTGTGCGGCACGAGGCTCCTCACCGGGCAGAGTGGGGCAGGTCTCGGTGCACCTGACGGGTCAGTCTCTGCCACTCTGCAGCACCTTGACACCCCGCAGGCACCCACGTCGGCCCCTGCCACCCCGGGCACCCTGCTGCCCACTGCATCGCTCTCTGACACCCTCCTGCGCACTTGGTGGGTCTCTCGCACCCCACAGCACCCACCTCATGCACACACACAGGTGCAGGTGCACTCAGGTGCATGTGCACGTGCTCACAAATGCGCACACAATGCACCCCCCCCCGCAGCCCTCCCTCCGGGCAGCGTGCGTGTGTGCGTATGTGCAGGGGCAACGACAGGCTCACGGGTGCACTGACACGCGCACTCCGCACCTAGGGCCGGGCGGTGCTTGTCCCGCAGGCAGGACACGCACACAGGGACACGCGCGCGGAGCAGCGCTGCCACCGTGCGCTTGAGGACGCCGCCCACAGCGGCCTGCAGAGCAGCCCTGCGCAGGCGCAGGAGATGTGCGAGCGGGTGCCCAAGGCGCAGGCACGAGCAGGCGCAGGCGTGCGCGGCACAGGGGCACACGGCACAGGGGCACGCGCCGGGGCGGGTGCCGTTCTGTGGCGCGCGGGCAGCAGCTGGACCGGGCCCTCGTGCAGGGAGGCGCGTGGAGCTGGCAGGGATGATCTGGGGCCGTGTGGGGCAGGAGGATGGCGATAACCCCAGGGGGATTCGGGGTGGGGTGAGCAAGATAATCCTGGTGGGATGTGGTGCACGGAGAGGAGGATAAACTCTGGGATAGGGGTGTGGGGCAGGGGCAGGGCTGCCCCCCGGGGTGGGTTGTGGGGCAGGAGTGCAGTCTGGGGCTGGGAAGCAGAGCCCTGGCAGGGACGTGACCTGTGCCTGCAGCCAGTTGGTGCTGAAATGACAGACAGTTTTCATGTGTTTGCCCAGCAGTCGGAGCAATGGGGCTGCAGGAGCCCAGGGGTGACTCGTGGGAGCTGGGATGCTCAAGGCACTGCCACCCCCTGCCACAACCTCCTCCGGATGGCGCCGTGTCCTGGCCCTGCCTCCTGTCGGAAAAAGCCCCCAGGGAGCAGCCCCACAGGCCTCGCGCCCGTCATCCCCAATTGCTCAAAGTACAGGTTGTGCAAAGCGGCGCCCGGCAAGCGCTCCCGCTGCCGGCGGCTGCTCCGCGCGGCTCCCCGGCTGACTCAGGTGAGAGGCAGGCTGGAATGCTCGGAGCAGGGCCGGCGCTGGAGCCGTGGCTGCTCCGCGTGCGGACATGGCCCCACGGTGCTGGCAGAGCAGCGTTGGCATCCGCACCATGGGCACGAGGATCCGTGGCCTGCGGCTCCTCCCGGGGCCGGGCAGACACAGGGGCTTCGCGAGGCACGAAGGGGACACGGTGGCACTGCCGCAGGGCTGTGCCTGCCCCGCAGCCGCTCCCGCGCGGCCGCCACGCGGCAGGAAGGGCGTCGCGACCCTGCCGTGGGCCGCGCGTCGCCCTCGCCCCGAGGCGGCCGCTCCGCCCGGCTGGGGAGGCCAGCGCAGAAACCCCCGCGGGCGGCGGGGCCGCACGTGCGCGGTGGGGCCGGCAGTAGGCCCGGGGTGTTCCCCCGCTTTGTGGTCTGGGCAATGACGGTGCGTTTCATCCCCCGGGGAGCTGGGCCGGGACGGTAAATGCCGCCGTGTGTGCTTATATTGCAGGAGCCGGGCGGCCGGATCTGCCCCGGCCAGGGCACAGAGCTCCATTGTCGCAGCCCCTCCCGTGACGGCGTGGCAGGTAAGTCGGCGCGCGGCATCAATGGCAGCTCTGTCTGGCCCGCCGAGCGGCCGCGGGGACGGGCGCACCGGCCCCCGCCCCATCGAGGGCCACTCGTGACGCCAGAGCCCCGGCCGGGACGGGCCTGGGGGTGCCACCAGGGCCGATGGCCAGCACCGCCGCCCTTGCTGTCCCCCTCGGCCGCACTCACGGAGCCCCCCATGGAGCCATGCCGGACGGAGCTGCCCTCCTTCCGAGGACGGGGCTGCCGCCTCGCACGTCCCCTTCGCTAAGGGCTCAGTAGCACTTGAATGTGTCTTGCGAATTCTGAGCCTCTTTGAGCTCAGTAAGTTGATAATCTTTTACCTCCCCCCGCCTCTCCCCGTGCTTTAGCCGGGCGCTCCGGGTCTCCAAGTAACCCTTGCTGCATGCACAAACACCACTGACTGCAGGAAGGGCTTCCTGAGCGCCCGCGCTCGCCGCTGAGCTGATAAAACCACTTTGGCTTCAGACTGCTGGAAATAACCTTACCGTGCACATTTGAGCCGGTCAGAGAGTTTTATGTCGGGAAAAGGACTTTTTGGGAACATTCAGTTTCTCACAAGCGTGTGAGTATGTGGGTAAATAATCCGCTGGTTGAGCTGTTTGGCGGTAGGTGTCCGCCGGGAGGGAGCGGCCGCATCAGAACAGTCACGGCGGCTCGAAACGGAGAGCGGGAGAGTTCGTGACCGTGACTCATCCCGTCGGGGTGAACCCGGGACCGCGGCCCCGGATTCTCCGATGGCTCCGCCGTGAGTTTGGGATGTCATCCATGACATCCTGAAATCTGGAGCTGCGAGTCTGTGGCTCAGCCTCTGCATGTGCCTGGGAATGGGCACTTGGCCCAAGGCTGAGCGCCCTTGCCTGGGCTAGCAGGAAATACTGCAGGGAAAGGGAACGGTGGGAACGCTGTCCGTATCCTGGGAAGGCCCTTGCTGTAACTCCACGCGCAGTGGGATCCCTGCGCAGAGCCCTCTCCCTGCGGTTGCCCTTCTCCCCTGCACAAAAGCGATGTTGGTACCTGACCCCGGGCTCATCCAACGCCGCTCCGGCTTTGCTGCCTCCTTCTCACAACTCTCGTGCCGAGAGTCTCCCTGCTCGGCCGCGGGGCTGTGTGGGGCATGTCCCCTCTCCCGGTGAGGTGGTCCTCATCTGTGGAGAGCAGCTCTGCAGCTCATGGTCAGAGGTTTGGTGCCAGTGGCCGCTGTGCTGAGACCGGAGCCCTGCCCACTGCGGTCGATGCTTTTCATCAACGTGTGGTGCGTTGGGGCTGGAGCTCTGGTCCCCCCACTCCTACAAACTCCTTGTTTGCAGAGGAGGGTACCCACAGCTCAGGTGGGTGCTGGAGCAGGTGCAGGAGGTGGGGTGGGCATCCCATTTGGGTGGAGAGGAGCTCCCTGCTGCACGGACGGGCTATTGCCCCATGCTAGCTGCTGGGACAGGTTCGAAAGGGTTTGTCAGGGCAAGTTGTGCCCTTGCTCCATGTGTGGTGAGAGGTGGGCATCTCCTCTGCTGCGCTTTGCAGCTCAGGGCCTGGAAAGTGCCGCTTGCTTTGCACAGTGCGTCTATCTGCAGGGGCTGGGCAGGGCCCATGGGTGCCCCTGAGGGGCGCCCCTGCTGGGCTGGGCAGGCTGGTGCTCTGAGTGGCCGTGGGGATGCGTGGTGTGGAGCAGGGGCTGCCCTGAGCCAGCTGCGCCAGCGGAGATGGGGTGAGTGAAAGGAGAGGAGAATGGAGAGGAGAGGAGAATGGAGAGGAGAAGAGAATGGAGAGGAGAGGAGAATGGAGAGGAGAGGAGAATGGAGAGGAGAGGAGAGGAGAGGAGAGGAGAGGAGAGGAGAGGAGAGGAGAGGAGAGGAGAGGAGAGGAGAAGAGAGGAGAGGAGAGGAGAGGAGAGGGCTCTGGGCGCTGTGCTCTCCGGGCAGCCTCCGTTCTAGTGAGAGGCCCTGGCAGCCTTGTCGTTGGCAGCGGGGGCCAGGCCGTGTTGCTGCAGGGCTGGTGTCTGGGCAGTGACGGTCTGGCAGGGCCCACACCAAGATCTCCAAGGTGCCACCTGCCCTTCGCCAACATCGGCCAGGGCTTGATGTGCATCAAGGGTGGGATGATGCTGCAAGAGGAGGTTGCTGCTCCTCTGTGCCCTGCCCGGCCACTCGGCTTGTGTCTGTGCATCCAACTGGCCGCGACGGCTCCTGGCGGCACCCCGGCTCGGGTTCGGTGCCGGGGACTGGCCTGTCGCACCGATCCAGCCGCAGGGAGACGCGGCCTGGCCCCATTCCCCGGTGCAGGTTTCGGGCTAGCTGTGCGACACTTGTTTGCTTGGTGAATGAGCTGCTGGGGAATGTGGGCAAGGGCAGCAGGGGAGTTTCTTGGTGGCAGACACCAGTTTAAATATCTGTCACATTCTGTCCTTAATGACAGGACTCAGCCCTCAGCGAGCCTTGCTGGTGCCTGCCTTGGCTCCATGGGTGCGTGTGCGTCGCCCTGCGCCTGCCCCGGTCATTGAAGCTCTGCACGTGGAGAAGTCCCTCTGTCCCCCGGCCATCTATCCCTGGCCCAGGGGCTTGTCACTGTGTACCCAGGGACACGCAGCCCACGGGATGAGCCGGTGTTTCCCTGTGCAGAGACGCGCACCGCGTTTGTCGCCGGCCCAAATAGCTCTGTGGTTAGGGCAGCAGCCTGGGAGGTGACAGCGACATTCAGCCTTGGGCAGGGTCAAGTGCCGCGTCCCTTGCAAAGTGTCCCAGCTGGAGGATGCTCCAAGCGGGGTGGATCAGGCCCTGCTGCTCCCTCGCAGATTAAAGGGGACCTGACTACAAGGCTCCTCTCTCTTTGGCTCGAGGGGCGAGTTTGGTATTCAAACAATGTGGGTGATCCAGCAGTGGAGACAGACTCAGGAGCCTCTCAGGGTAAACAGAGCCTGGGTGGGGACCCGGCCTGTCGTGCACGCGGGCGTGTGGTGCAGGGAGCTCCACTGCTCCCCACGTCCTTCCCAGCTCCGCAGCCGCTGCTCGGGGCTGTGCGGGCGCGTGGCCAGCGCTGCCAGGACACTGACCTGCTCTGCGAGGGCTCCTGCGCCCTGGTCCCCATCCCTGAGTGCCCGCTCGCACCCCCAGCCCCAGCGCTGGCCACGGTCCCTGCAGCCTGTGCTGGGGCTGCGGCGGTGGCACTGCCATCCTCGCTGAGTGCAGCTACTGGGGCCACCAGCCTCGTGGCCACGGCTCATCCTGCCGGGCTGCGCTCCCCAGCCTCGGTTCCCAAACCCGGCCTGGCCACAGCCAGGTTATCTTTGCCCGAGTGAAAGCCATGGTGAAGCTCGAAGGGCAGTGCCCGTCCCCATGCTCTGGCCCTCACCCTGTGCGCGTGGCAGGGAGGCCGCAAGAGGGAGCGGGAGGCCGTGTGTGGGCTCACGGGGTGAAGCAGGAGGGGTCTGGCCGAGCCGCGGGGCTGCCACGCGGAGCCGTAGGGCTGAACCGCACAGCGGGCACCGTGCGGCGTCCGGGTCCCGCTGCCCCGGGCTGCGAGCGCCCCGCGCCACTCGGCTGCCTAGTGGCATCGCGGTGCCCGATGGCCTCCGGGCGGCCCCTGCGCCACCAGCGCTGTCACCTGCGCCTCTCTTCTGCTGTGGGTGCTGGGTGAGCTGTGTCCTTGCCCTGCCTGGTGAGCCGCTGGTCAGCACTGGGAGATAAGGGCAAACCTCAGCGGTTGCCTCATTTTGGACCCGTTACCTGTCGGGAAGCAGAAACCCTGCTGCACGCGCGCGGTTCACCCGGGAACACGCGCGTGTTGCCCGGGGAGCCTGCACGTCCCGAGCGGCAGCCAGAAAGCAGGAAGCACGAAGCTGAGCGGCGCGGGTGGGCTGGGAGGCGGCTGCCTCCCCTCCCGGCTGCTCGCTTTCCCTATGCATGATCCTGCTGTTTCCCAGGCCTGAGCCGCCCGCAGCGAGACGCGCAGCCCCGCTCTGCTGCCGCCTGGGGCTCCCCACGGGGCGCCCTGCACGTCTCGCCCGCTCCGCACGCTCCTGCCCGGCGAGGCCAGGCTGTGTGCGGCACCTATGCTGCCCTCACACCTTCCCGGCAGCTCTTTCCACCTTCTAGCCACAAGTGGGGCGGATTGGGCCGTTTGGGGGCCCTTGGCAGCCCCCTTGTCCACCTCGTGCGGCCTTCGCCCCTTGGCCTGCCCGGGCCCTGTTGGGCAAGAGGGGCTGTTGTGTGAACCTGGCCAGGGCAGGGTGGGCTGGAGCGCGGGGTCGGCCCCAGCCCCGGGCGGCCCGCGGCAGCTCCGACCGGTTTGTGGGTCTCGGTGGCGACGGCGACACCTCCCGCCCGGGGCCTAATTGTGGGATGGGAAGTGATGGGCAGATGCCAAGGAACAAACAGGAGCCGCTCGCGGCCCGGCAGGGAAGGGCGCTGAGCGGGACGAGCCGCAGTGCCCCCGAGGAGGGGCGATGCTCCCGGGCGCTCGGGCGCTCGGCTGGTGCCCCACGAGCTGGAGCAGACCGAGGTGCAAGGCAGCAGGTGCCTCCTTGCAGGGCTCGGATCTGGCATCGCTGCCAGGCTCTCCCTGCACCAGGGTGGCCTCATCCCGGTCCCCATCATCTCTTTCTGGGAGCAGCAGGAATATTAAGTGTCATTGCTGTGGGGAGAAATGCGAGTGGAGGAATCCTGGGGAACTGGTTTTACCCCTTCGTACTGTGCGGACCGGCTGGAGCGAGGGGGCTGGAGCTCCTCCCTTGGCGAAGGCATATAATGCCTCCAATGGTACCGGGAGCCGGCACTGCGGCGCTGCCGGAGCCGGGCACGCGTGTCGGCACGGGCGGTGAGAGATGGCTTCCATGGGGATGCAGGTGCTGGGCATCGCCCTCGCCGTCATCGGCTGGCTGGGCACCATCCTGTGCTGCGCGCTGCCCATGTGGCGCGTGACGGCCTTCGTCGGCAACAACATCGTGGTGGCGCAGATCATCTGGGAAGGGCTGTGGATGAACTGCGTGGTGCAGAGCACGGGGCAGATGCAGTGCCGTGTGTACGACTCCATGCTGGCGCTGCCGCAGGACCTGCAGGCTGCCCGCGCCCTCGTGGTCATCGCCATCGTGCTGGCCGTGCTGGGCACCCTGCTTGCTGTCACCGGTGGGAAGTGCACCAACTGCGTGGAGGACGACAGCGCCAAGGCCAGGGTCATGATTGGCTCTGGGATCATCTTCATCATCGCCGGCATCATGATCCTCATCCCCATCTCCTGGTCGGCCAACAGCATCATCCGGGACTTCTACGACCCGCTGGTCTCGGAGTCCCAGAAGCGGGAGCTGGGCTCCTCATTGTACGTGGGCTGGGCGGCCTCGGCGCTGCTGCTCCTCGGCGGCCTCATCCTCTGCTGCAGCTGCCCGCGGCGCGGCGAGAAGCCCTACACTGCCAAGTACACAGCGTCGCGCTCCGTGCCAGCCAGCAACTACGTGTAGGAAACGCCCGGCGTGCCGCGGGGCGCCTCGCCCGGCGCGTGGCCCGGCGCCTCTGCCCCGTGCAGACCCCTGGGCATGGGGCCGTCCCGCGCCGGCCGGGCGCTCACGACAGCGGCTGCGCCTGCGGGTGCTGTGGGGCCCTGTGCTCCCGGCGCGAAGCATCGGCGCTGCCGCCCGCTGTGCAGGAGCAGAGGGAGGCACTGGAGGGGCCGCAGCGAGCGTGGGCGGCCCCACTGCCCCCCTGTGTCGGGCCGGCGTGCAAAGGGTGCGGGCGGCGCGGAGGGGCAGAGCGCACAGAGCTGCCTTTGTTCGCCTGCGGATTGAAGCTGGATCTTTAATCTCAGCCGAGACAGAGAACAGAGAAATCCCGTCCCGGTGCCCTCCCTCTGCGACCCGCCGGCCAAGCAGCCCTGGCTGCCCTGGCGTCTGGCCCGGCCCTGCCCTGCCGGGGGCACGTGCCCTCCTGGGCGCCGCCGGCGCCTGCGCGAGGGGAAATGCGGCCAAGGGTCCGGGAAAGGCTGGGGCTCTGCCAGGCCTTGGTACTGTGGTGTGTGGGGCTGCGCCGCGGCTCCGAGTGCGCCCGGCTGCAGCCCCTGCATCCGCACAGGCAGCACGGGCTCCCTCCCCAGCGCGGGGACACCACGAGCGGGGACTGCCGACCCATCCTGTGCCGCTCAGCTCCTCCTCGCTCCGGGGCACGCGGTGCCTTGGGTGACCCCAGCACGGTGCAGAGAGGGGTCCAGGGGCTCTTGATCCCTCTACCCTCTGTTTTTACTTTGACCTACTTTTGGGGCTTGCATTTGCGTAGCTGAACCTATTTATTGCTCCTCTCTGCTCCTCAGGGCGGGGGTATCATTATCCTGGGAGTGGGAAGACAGCAGCTGGGCTGGGAGAACCGGTTGGGGAGGGAGCAGCAGAGCTGGGCAGGGGCTGAGCCTGGGTGAACGCTGGCAGCCCTGGCACTGGGGCACCCATGCCCAGCACTGCCCCTGCTCGCGGGGCGCAGAGCCCCGACGGGCCCCCTGCGTGCGACGCTGCTCCCGAGCAGCCAGCGGCTACGCGGGGTGCCCAGGGCAGGACAGGGTGACTCGCGCTGACCCCGCCGTGGTGACATCTGCACAGACATCCCACATTAAACAGTAGCTGCTCAGCCCCCACTGTGCTTCGATTTCTTTACCCTCCCCAGGTTTGGCCTTGGTCCCGGGACAGCCAGGGCCTGGTGACTCCTGTGCCACAGGAACAACCGCTTGAAGCGCCACCAGACCTGCCTGCCGGGGCCTCGCACAGCCCAGCCCCTGCCCCGGCCTCCAGCCCTGGGGCAGCCCCAGCGTGGCCGCTCCGCGCCAGGCGGGCGCAGCAGGCCGGGTGCCGGGCGCCGCGCTCGGGCGATGCCACGAAAGAGCTGCCTGCTCACGGGGCTGGCAGCACCCGGGGGCTGAGCGCCGCCTGCCCTGGGTAAAGCCGGGCAATTTGCTCATTTTGCTTCCAGCAGTGTGAATCGAGGCCATGCCCAGCCTGGCGCCAGGTCCGGCCCCAGGGACTTCCTTGCCTCGAGGCGCAGGAGCGCTGACGCCTGTCCCACGCCCGCCTCCCACGCTGCACGCACGAGGCTCGCGCTGCCGCAGCCGGTTAGCAGCGCCAGGGCTCACAGCTTCCTTCCTTCTCCATGTTGGGAGCGGGAATGCGGGAAATGGAGACCCCACTCCTCCCCATAAACACTCCCTCAGTCCTGTGGTGCCGGGAATGGTGGCAAACGGACAGAAAGAGGAGTGTGAGGGATTTGTTGGCTCGCTCCTTGCCCCCTACGATGTGCCATGCTGCCGTGTGCTGATGCAATGGGCACGGTCATGGCCCGTGGTTTGGTTGTCCCTGGGCACCAGAGCAGCTCGGGGCTGGCTGGGAAGCGCGCCCAGGTTAGCGCTGCTGTGAGCCCCTGGCCTAGCGCTGCTGCCGCCCAGGCTGCTGCTCCCCGCGGCCCTGCCGGCCCCGGCGCTCTGCACCCGCCCCGGGCTCAGGGCTCGGTTTCTCCCTGCGGATGCTGATACTCGCGAGCTGCCCGTGAAGGACAGAGGAGGCAGTGAGGAAGGAGAGGTCACAGAAACCGAAACTGGGCATGGGTAACGGAGGAGAAACCACCGCAGTTGCCGCAGGGTGTGTCGGACACGTACCCTGGCACTGCCGAGGGCCCCATAAAACCCTGTGGTGTCGGCAGAAGTGCCGTGCGGCCGCTCGCGCCGCTCGGCAGCGCCAGGCAGCCCCTGCTCGGCGCCCTCGGCCCCGCCAGTGCCCGCGCCCGGCAGGGCTCCACGCGGAGCTGGGCGCCCCATGGCACGTCGCTGCGCAGCAAGCGGGGCCCCGGCCCTGGGCACGGCCCTGCCGCGGCCGTCAGCGCCTCCGCGGGCATGAGCAGCGTCCCTCTGCTCCCACCCCACGATGGCTCCCTGTGCTGCGCCTGGCGGGAAAGAAGAGCCGGTATTGCTGAAAGTGCTGAGCACTGGAAGTCAGTATCAGGGAAGGCGTGAGCTCTGACCTGCTCCCAGCGCCCCGCAGAGGCAGCCGCGGGTCCAAAGGGCGCTGCAGGGCAGCGGGCAAGGGCAAAGCTAAACCTCCCCTTGAGCTGAGCGTGACGGGTGTCGCTGCGAGGGCAGGGGGCTGCCGCATGGTGTGGTGCCCGGCCCAGGCGCCCCCTGCACATGCTCCCCTATGGACAAGCTGCTGGCTGGGGAGGTTGGGCTGAACCCCTCTGATGGACCAGGACACCAGGGTGCACCTTCTAGGTTGGCCACCATGACCACACTGAGCCATACAGAGCAGCAGGACACGGGTTGGTTGCGGGGCACTGGGCGGTGGGGCTGTGTAAGCCCCTTGCCCACATTACACCCCTCCACGTGCCCAAATCCTTCCCCTCCCATTCCCATGGTGGGCACGGGGCAGGTCTCCAGAGCCGCCCCCACCGGGTTCAGGCACTGGGGGCCGCACTGGGTGAGCGCGGCTCGTCCCCCCCAGCTCAGCTCTGCGGGAGCTGGGTGCTCTGCGCTGTCCGCGCGGCCCCGCGCAGCCCTGCTCCCGCGTGGCCCCGTGCGGCCGCTCCCGCGCACACGGCAGCAAGGGGCTGCGAGCACAAAGCAGCACCCCACACGCCAGGGCTGCGCCGGGGGCCCGGTGTGACCTGCTCTGCCCTCTCTTAGCAGGTCCTGCTCATGGAGATGATGACGATGCAGCTGGGCAGCCAGGTGCTGGCCACGCTGGGCTGGCTGGGCACCATCCTCACGTGCGCGCTGCCCATGTGGAAGGTGACGGCCTTCATCGGCTCCAACATCGTGGTGGCGCAGGTCTTCTGGGAAGGGCTGTGGATGAACTGCGTGTACGAGAGCACGGGGCAGATGCAGTGCAAGGCGTACGACTCCCTGCTGGACCTCACCTCCGACCTGCAGGCGGCCCGCGCCCTCGTCATCACCTCCATCATCGTGGGCTTCTGCGCCTTCCTCACCTCCATCGCGGGTGCTGACTGCACGCGCTACGTGGAGGACACGGAGGCCAAGACAAGGGTCTCCGCTGTGGCGGGCGCCATCTTCATCATGGCCGGCATCGCACTGCTCATCCCTGTCTCCTGGTCTGCCAACACCATCGTCAGCAACTTCTACAACCCCACGGTGCCTGAGGCGCTCAAGAGAGAGCTGGGGGCTGCCCTCTACATTGGCTGGGCCTCCAGTGCCCTCCTCATCTTCGGCGGAGGCATCTTGTGCTGCTCTTGGCCCCCGGCCCAGCAGGATCCCTACCCCAAGAAGTACAGAGCAGTGAAGACCTGTGCCCCTATGAGCTACCCCATGAAGGACTATGTGTGAGAGTCCTTCGGGGGAGCCGCTGCTCCCTGCTCAGCTCTCCCGCTGGGCTGCAGGGCCCCGGAGTGCCAGCAGGACGGGGAACCCTGCTGAGCCTGCCCATGGTGGTGCACCAGGCCCCCGCCTGCCCCAGAGCTCCCTTCTGCCTGCGTCCCACCACTGCCCTCCCGCCCGTGCTACCCCACGGCGCCCCCCGCCCCTGCTGCCACCCGGCCCCTGCAAGCACAGGGGCCGCCGTCCCCGCTCCACCTGCACTGCCTGCACGGCCACCCCGAGACAGGGCCATGCGGGCAGGGGCTGCTCCCCGCCCTCGGCTGCTGCTGCCTGCTTCCCCATCGCTTATAAAGATCCTGGTGCCACCAAGGCTGTCTGCGCTCATTTCAAACGGGTCGAGGGCGGGGGGGAGGTTTCCTACCGCTTTTCCCAGCTCCAGCTCCTTTGGTGCTAACCTGGGCGGGTGCTGACCCAGCACGCCAAGGGACGCTCACCCACACACGCCCCTCTTGGCCTTGGGCTGGTGCCCGACAAGGAGCCACGAGGAGCCCGAGCGCTTGCCCCCTGCACGTGGCTCCTGCACGCTGACAGGGGAAACCGAGGGGAAACCGAGGCAGGAAGGGGGCAGCGGGGCGAGGGTGCCGGCCCCCCGCAGCCCCCCAGGATTCACCTCGGGGCACACAGCCCCGCAGCGCGCGGCCGCCCGCTCCCCTACCCAGACCGGCCCGGTGCCCCTGCCCGGCCAACGCTCCCTCGCGCGGGCTGCAGCGTGAGGCCGAGCAGCAGCCCCCCACTCCCTGCCTCACTTGGTGCCCAGGGGACGGTGCTCAGGGGATACAAGGAAAAACAAAGCAAGTGAGAGCAGGAGGCAGTGTCTGCAGGGTGACGAGAGCTGCCAGCAACCACCGCGGCGTGTCCCGGCTGTTGGCCGGGCTGTTGGCACCACCAACCTCGGGCATGGGGCAGCAACTGGCAGGGCAAGAGACCCTGGGGGTTAAACGTGGATCCAGGCGACACTAGCGGAGAGCAACCGCTGCAGAACACAGGGAAGGCTGAGGGTGCCTCTGATGGGGGTGCGAGCTGGGGACACACTGGGACACACTGAGGACACATGGTCCCAATGCAGGAGCAGCGCCAGGTGCCCTCGGGTGTTTCCAAGGTTGAGGGACAGCGCTGCGGGCTCTCTGGGCTGGCTCCCAGGAGATCCTGCTGGGACAGGGCAGAAGCAGAGCACAAACTGCTGGACACGACAGGACTGGAAGAAACGGGGCAGCTCGGCCTGAAGCGCGGAGATGCAGCCACCACCATAGCTGGGAAGGCGCTCACAAGAGCACAGAGATAAACCAGCTCTCCAGGGGAAGCGGGCAAGAAGTAACAGGCCTAAAAGACAGATAAACAAGAAATCCCAGCAGGAGATTTGAGTAAAAACCTTCCCAAGGAAGTGCTCAAAGAAGAGGGGGTGGGAGCACCGCCACAAGGGGCTTGGGGAACAGGCCAAACCAGCGAGGAGACGGGCACGGCCTGGCAGAGCCAGCTCTCGCGTAGGAGCCTCCAGCCTCCCAAGGTCTCTTCCAGCCTCATTTCCATCCAGACCATTAACTGCCAAGCTGTAGGAAAATGAGAGCGTCGGCAGCTATTGGAGAGGTGGATGTGGTGCCTCGGGGGCTGCCGCCGGCCGGGCTAGAGCCGCTCCGAGCTCACACGCCGAGGCACGCTGCCCGCCAGGGCCATCCCTTCTGCGGCTGCTGCAGTGGCTCGTGGTGGAGACGAAGGTCAAAGGAGGAGGAAGACTGCAGCATGTGTCAATGGGGATCCACCAGGAGTGGCACCTAGCTGGGAAAATGAGGAAGGATCCAGAGTTTGATCACAGCCATGTGGGAGGGTGGAGGAGGGAGGAGGAAATACAGACGAGGACAGCTCTATCCAGCCAGGTCTGTGAGATGTCACAGCAAGGATGTGAACCAAAGGGCTCGGGAAGGTACCTGAACATCAGACCTACAGCCTAGGAGACCCAGCAAAACCTGGGGAGCCTCCCAGAGCTGAGGGACAACGTCCCCAGGACTGTGACCCTGCCAGAGGAGCCAGTGAAGGGGAACAGGGGAAGTCTGGGCAGTAAGCTGCTCCTGGGGAACAAAGAGGATCCCTTTGAGGGCCGAGAGCTGGGCAGAGCTCAGAAGAGCTGCAAAGGACGTGGCAAAGGAGGAGGCCTTGTGCAGCCCGGGGAAGGGGCCAGGCCTGGAGGCGCAGAGCAGGGGCAGGCGGTGCCCAGCACAGGAGGCTGCTCCCCCAGCCCCGGCTCTGCGGCTTCCCCAGGAACAGGGTGACCCCGCGGGGGCTCTGCGCTGCGGGCGGGAAAGCGAACGCCACGGCGAGGCCTGGCAAGGGACAAGGGCTCCAGCGCCCTTCCCGGCTCCGTCCGGGCCCTTAACCCTCCTCCGGGCGGGACGGGCACGATGAGCACCGAGCACCCCGGGGGGGGCCGCCGGTGCCCCCGGCGCTCTCCGCTCGGACACAGCCCTGTCCCCCGCTGCCCTCCCGCGCCAGGGCCCTCGGGCAGGTGCCGGCAGCGCCTCCAGCTCGGCCCTGCCGCGCGCGGAGCTCCCGGTCCTCCGGCACAGGACCCCCGGCAAGGGGCAGCGGCGGGCGGGGGCGGGCAGCGCCGCCGGGCCCGCTCCGCTCCGGTGCTGCCCGGTGCATGCGCGCGGACTGCCCAGCGCGGCCGGCAGCCGCAGGGCGCCCCCGCCGGCGCCGCGCGCC
>JAVCKT010028114.1:14387-35301 GCA_032273925.1 Rhynchotus rufescens | reverse complement strand
TTAATGATTAATAAAACATTTTAAGATTTACAGATTATTCTTTGATCATAATATGTTTTAAAGCGACTCCAGTAGACTCTTCTGGAATTAGGTCTCTGGACAAGAATATTTGAAAGAATGAAGGTATTTGGGGGTATTTGTCAACAACAAAACACTTTGCCAGGTCAAGGAAAGAGTGATCTTAGAGCTCTGAATGCATAGCATGTACCCTGTACATGAAGAGAAAGGAAATGCATATAAGAGATTTAAAAATACGCTCAGTAGATTGTGGCATGAGATGGCACGGTTACGTGCTATGCAGGCAGCTTATGTAAACTGTGTTTTGGATCTGTGAATATTAGTATTACATCAAAATATTTTGTTACAATTGTTTGTTGTGCAAGAGAATTTCACTAAGGCTCTACCTAGCAGCTTTCATCTCTAAGTGATTAACTCAGGGGCTGTTATGGCATCTGCTGAGCTCTAAGTAGCAAGCCCAGTCAGATAGCAAATAATGCTCTAGTTGCAACCAGCCTCTTCCTGTTCTCACTCTGCTTCCATACCAGATTTTAAATCTTCCTAGCTTCCATTCCTTTAAATGTGCAGAAGTATTTGCAAGTACTTTATTCTATGTCATAGTCTATGTGCAAGTTTGGGGAGGGAGTATTTCTTGTGTTCTTTTTCCACAGATATTAATTGAAGTTACATCTAAATGACAGTGCTCACAAGTGACTGTTCAGGGTTTTCTGCTTCTCCAGACAAGGTGCTTATCAGGGCCAGTTTTCAACCCGAGTTGTTACTGCAGTGCTGCTAGCTCCACCACTGAGCAGCCCTTTGCCTGCAGGTGGATATAGCAGAAATAACAATGAAAAGACATGGAAAAAAAATGGAAATGAAATTGAGGGTTTGATTTAATGAAAGGGTTAGGAAAGCCTAACAGGAAAGCCTGTGCGACCTGTGTGCGTTCTGCTGATTTAAAGCAGTTTAAGGTTAAGATTCAAGTAGAAATAACCTATGCCTTTCTTAAATTGAGGAAACTTTCTGAGGAAATGCACTGCAAAATTCTCTGACAGTGCAATAATTGAAAACAATTGCCGTCACTAAAATGACTGTCAGCTGTTTTACATCCCATTTGAATTTAGTTAGGGGGCAATGTCTTTGCCCCTTAGTGTGGATGTGACTGCACTGGGAGCCTATTCTTCACTTGTGGTTGTGAATATTAACCTTTGTCAGATCTTGTAAATGTATTTCAGATAAGAGATTATCTTGAAGTTAAGAATACCTATCTAAATGGGCTAATGAGCGGAGATGAATTGTGCTATGCTTCACTGGCCTTTGCAAAGGTAGAGTTTATTCAGTATTTACCTGCAAGACCTTGGTGTGTCTCTGCTTATTCAATAAAGGGAATACTGGCAGTTGCTTTCACAGTGGGTTTGCAGTTGGCTGAACCATGGGAATAGAGAGAACATGCTAAAACTTGAAGACTTTAAGTTTCTTCTCAAAATCCTGTTTCTCCTTCATGCCTAAAGTTTCAGAATCCAAATTAATGCTGAAGCAGACTCTTTCCTTGAGGACAGTTACAGACGGCTTCTCTATCAAGCTGGAAATGGTCTCTCTCAGCTTGCAGTTCCTGTACCTCTCAAAATACCCAACACACTCAGCCTGTATTCAGGGAAGCTGTTCAGCACTGTTGATACTTCTCTTGTGAGAAGAAGGCTCTAAATGCCTTCATTCTCCCTCGGTGCACATTGGTGCCCACAGCAGCGGCACGGAGCTCGCTGCCCCTTTTTGAGGGCTGTCCTGTGCAGGTAGCAGCAGGGAAGAGGACAACAATCTGTTCCTGTGTGCTGAGAGCTTTGCTTGCATCAACAACCACTCCCTCTCAAACATTGAGCTACAGGAATATTATCTAACTTAACTGCCATGCTTCATTACACTGAGGAACATGTAGCTCCTAGCTAGTTTTCATCACAGAATTTCTTTCAAACCATCAAATTAAGGAACTGCTTTGCTACAATGTTTCAATTCTTTTTTTTTTTTTTTTTTTTTTTTTTTTTGCATAGGCAGAGAAAAGGAGGTGTCCTGCTATCCTTTACCTACATTAACTTCTATGAAAGAGAAGATTCCATAAAGGGAAATTAATACTTCCCTTTCCCTTGGAAATGCATTAGTTGATTTCTGCCTAACTGCATCAGTGTGTTCAAAACTGCAGATTTGACAGAACAAAACCCAAAATGCTCGTACCCCTTCTATTTTGAAGGATTGCATCCAGAACTCATGTAGCTTAGTGGCTCAAGTCCATGGGAACAGTTAGGGAGATGAGATGACAAGACAAAGTTGAGAGGGGAGGAAAGTTGTATATTTTGATGACTTCTTTTGGATTCCAAACAGCTCAGATGCCATGAACAGTCCCTGTTATTAATAAATATGTGCATTGTAGTGCATCTGAATAAAATAGGTATATAGCATTTCTTCATTGGGGGATTCCAGAACCCTTTTTTGGCCTAAGCTCTAAATTCTTGCTTTGCAAGTTATTTTTAAGGGAGCAGATTTTTGTGGGGAGAGGAGGGAGGATTGCTCCACATTTTCAGAAGTGAAACAGCTTAAGGTGTCTGTCTCCTTGTTTGGGCAGCTAAAACCAGTGCTCTGTCATGAGTGTATTTGGTCAACTTTGTGCTTTTGAATTCACCCTCAAGCTGCTAGATGCCTCCTTGCTGAGATGGGATTGCCCAGTTCTGCCCTGGGGCACCCAGTCGATCACTACGTCTGTGGCTGCACTGCCCTGCAATGTGGCTTCAACGCTGGGTTGGAAGTGAACATAAATGCTTTATATTGGGTCCTCTGCTGTACAAGCACCGCCAGAACTGGCTCTGCCGTAGCCCCCAAAAAGAGACATCAAGACCTCAAGGTAATTGAGGTCCTCGTTAATGTATCGTCACCTACAGCCTGGACTACTGCACAGTCTCCAGCTGTCTTGCTTCTATTTGTGGTAATGACCTCTTGAAGGAGAAATGACCCAAGGAACCTTCTTGGAGAAATCCTAGAGTCCTCTCAGGAGTTCTCTGAGCTCAGGTGTGGCACTGACATGGGGATACTTTGGACGCCTGAACTGAGGTTGAAATGCAGGTTCCTGCAGTGGCTCTAGGTCAATGGCACTTCCAATTCGGAGACTTCCAGGAATGTTTAGCTGCCTCAGCCCTTGCATTACACTCACAGCATGAAGAAGGGTTTCTAGGCACAGCTGGGCCTCTTGCTGAAAGCATAGGAGTGACAGAACAGTACTCTTACAGGTTAAGTTTTGTTCTAGGTAGGAAGCTAAGCCCAATGTGAGACAAATGAATTAAAATTAATCATGCAAAGGACTGTTTTACCTCAGATTTCTGGAAAGAATTTATTTCTCTCTAGCTTTATAGCTGAGTTGATCAGTCTCTTCTACAAGTCGAGATAGGAGTACAGGCATTATAAATGATGACTCACTTCTTTACAGGATAGGCACCCGATTCAGATAGTTACTATGTATTTTGCAAGCACATGTATTCGTGATCCCTTTCCTAATGCCTAGAGTTTCCTAATGCCTGCAGTTCTGACTGCAGTCTCTCACCTCAATAAAGGACCAGTCCTATTATCCAGCTGAAGTTGCTTGTCCTTGTTTTTTTGTTTGAATTCCCCTCCCCAGCTACAAATGGAAATGCTACTGAGGCCTCACTTCATTGGGTCAGTGACAGAGCACACCCAAATCTATGACATTGAACACATACTTTTAATCAGTTCCAACAGGGACATATAAAGTACTTAAGAGCAGACTTTAATTTTGAAGCATCATTACCTGAATTATTGTTTTTTCCTAATGTGACCTTAGCTGACCTGAGTCCCATCATGCTGCTCTGTAATTTCAAGAAATAGAGCTCTGCTTTACTGATTTTGTGCTTCTTGTCCCCAGCTTTATAATAGCCTTGTATTTGTTCTTAGAGTTACAAAGCTCTGCCTTAGTATAATGGTCCTTTTTATTGCAGAGGATAATATGCTTAGGAAACATGCAAGCCCTACACATAGAGGCTTTGTTAAAGGAAAAAAAGAAAAACACAGGGTAGTTAGGAGAAAAAGCTCAGTAAAAAGCTCTTAAAGATAAATCATTTCTTGGCATTCCTTCCTCTGTCAGCATGATGCAAGAAGGAAGGCCATTAAAGAAGGTGGTTTCAGTTGCATGTCCTTGGAGTGCCCTGGATGAAGATGCTGTAGGTGGTGGTTGAACTTAGAGGCCTGCACATCTTTCTACCTTTTACTAATCCCATCAGAACCTTGACTTGTGGTATAGAGTAGTACGGAGTAGGAACATTTACCTCTAAAATTACTTGGGAATTTTACCTGTTGAATTCCCTGGGACTGTGAGGGTATTGACCAACCTCTTCAACTTTTGTACCCTCTTTAAGAAGTGTGCTCTGGTTGGGGCACGTAGTCTTTTCTTCAGTGGGAAACCTGAAAGCTAAAACTGATAGAATGGCCGTGGTTTCATGACAGGTATAATAGGGTGCAGCTGCTGGAGATTCTGTTTCTCCTCCTGCAGATCCTGGTCCCCCTTCCACAAGTCCTGTCTCCTAACGTAGTAGAAAAACTGCCTTCTTGCACCAGCTCTGTTGCTTTTCTGCTCCGTGATAATCAAATTCTCACCAATTCCAATATTCTGGAAAAGGTGCCAGAAAAAATACTTCCCTTCCTTGATGTCTTAATGTTTTGCCTGAATGTTGTGCAGGCTATTCAGATTTTGTGGTTGGGGGTGCCAGAGCTGACACATGAAGCAGAGGTATCGCACGACCAAGTGGTACCTGAAGAGCTGCAAACAGGCAAAGTGGGGCAAAGCCCTGGAAGAGAAAGGGGGAGAGCAGCGGTTCAGTATCTGTAATCCCTGGCAAGCTGCTCACTCATCTCTGCTCTGGTCTTTAATTATGCCCCAAGACAAACTGTAAGAGCGAGCTGCTGTCTCTGCACCCCCCAGAAGAAGTTGCCCTCATGGGGTTTCAGTACAAGGAATTCCGACTTGCTGGCACCTACTTTCCTTGAGGCCGGTGCCTGTTTCTTGGTTCTGCTTTTGCTGTCTTAGCACTTGGTAGGAGCTGCTTTTACTCATGACTGAGGCAGTTCTTCTAGCATCAGACCTCAGCAAAAATAACTTCCTGCTGACCTTTAAACCAGATTAAGGACTGGAGGAAAAATAACATAATGAAAACACAGAAGTTCTATTTTGCCTTGATCATGATCATTTCATTTTATGTAAAATGGAAGGATGTTTTTAATTTTTGAGCTCTTGAGCTTCTTTGAAGGTTAATTTCACCTTGAATTGTTCAGTGTTTCATTTTGAAAATGATTTTTTTTTCCTCTTTATTAATGGGAACAAAACAACTACTGAACTCAACATGAAATTCACAATAATTTTGTTTTCCACAATGCTGAATTGAATCAATTAGTATTCTTTTTGAACAAGCAGGATCAACTCTTCATTTTTAAATATATACTTTAAAACATAGATATTTAGATTAATCAGTAAGGAAAGAACACTTAGTTAATGGTATGTGAATTTGTTAGATATGAATCTGGATTTCTCACCCATTATTGAATGAGTGCATGATATCTCCTCTATCCCAATGATTTCTTGGATCCAAATGGAATAGTTATTGAGTAAATCATTTCTTTTGTGCTTAAATTAACATGCTAGGACTTTCAAGATGCTGCTGGCCTACAAACATTCCCTGAATATGATTTATTTATTTTCTTTTTCTGCAAAGTAGTTTAATCTCCTTGCATCTCTTTCCATTGAACAGCAGTTTAGGTGGACGTGAGCAAGGTTTAACTGCAACCAGTTGTTACTTTTGCTGTTTGTTGTGTGTTTAGGCAAAAACGACAGGGTGGACTGTGCTGCTTATCTATCAATGCTTGTTTGCTAGTGGGGCAGAAAGGGACAGGGAGGAAAGATGCAAAACAGTAACTTTTGCTGCTCTTGTTCTTTCAGGCACATGTATGACCACGCTGTAAATATGTATCCGCAATTAATTAAGAATCCCAGCGTTCGAAGTGGAGTTCAGAGTTTTATGGCGTATGTATTAAGTTATTAGAAAATAAGCTATTTAAAATTTGGGTTTAGAGATTGATGGTTTTTCACTATTTTTGACCCTCTTTTTTATGGGCTATAGAAAATAAATGCTTATTTTTCATCTGATTGTATGCCATTAGTGTTTAAAAAAAAATCTAAACATACTTCAAGAAAAGCAGAGTCCTCAATTCTGTTTATTCAAAAAAGTTTTTCAAACTGCCATTATGAAGGGATAAGGCCAATGAAATCTGACGCTTATTCTAGTCAATAGTCTTTTCTGAAAAGCTAGTATTTTGAATGTTATACTGAACAGTGAGGTCTCTTGGCACCTTAATCTTTTTAGCACTGTGTATCCTTCCCTTCCTTTCTTAGGCTTGTGTTTTGTTTGTTCTACTACTGAAGTGAATTCTTTGCTAATCACAAGAGTCCTGGTTACCTTTTCTTTTCAGCTATGTAAATCAAAAGTAATTCTACTCAAATAATGCATTTGCACTGGTGGGAAATTACAAGTGGGAAAGGAGCCATGGCAGGGACTTGAGGATTCAGCTGTGATTCCAACCTTTCTTTCTTAATCTCCTTAGTTTTAAGTTTCCTTCCATTTCAAACACTGCTGAAAACACTTTAGTCACTTCTGAGCTTTTCCCATTTTCCCTTCATTTTGTGCTTCTCACATGGGGATATTGATTCTGTTGTTGTTGCGCATATATATATCTATATATATGATATATATAGCATATATATAATTCTATATATAATATATACAAAATTATATATGATATATATAATAGATCATCTATAATATATATAATTATATATATTATATTATATGCTATATACTATATATATAGTATATATAGTATAGTATATAAGTTATATATAATGTAATGTTATATATTATATAATATAAAATATAATATCATATTATATATATAATTATATATATATTTAAAAAAATGAAGTCTACTTTATGGTAGCCTATTTGGCTAGAAGAAGAAAAGAACACGGCGTGTCCTGTCTCTGTGTCGTTCAGCCTTGCTGTCCCTTCTTGTAAAAAAAAAAAAAATGAGGTAGCCACCATATCTAGGGAGATATTTTTTTCCAGAATGATTTGGCATCAAGTGCCACTGTATCCCCAGAGATGTGCTGTAGGGCTGGCAGGAGCACTGCTGGAGGGCCTTGTAGCATTTTCCTATTGCCTGTATGGTGGACACCTGCAGAACTGCTCTCTTTTGTAGAAGTCTTGTTACCTGCTGCTTCATACTGAAAGCCTGTAGCCCTGAGCTCTGCAACCATGTGGCTGTTTCTTGTGACACGCTTCTTTCTCTGGTTATTTTGAGAAAGTCCAGGCAGGCCGACTTCTGTCACTCATACACTGCTGTCTGCTGGAAGAGTCTGCATCCTTGCCAAATGGATGCATTCTTTTTTTTGCTGCCATATGTGTTGCTGGATAGATACAGAACCAGAGGCCAGAATCTGCTCCTAACTTATTCTAGCAGCTGTGGTTTGTTTATGGCCCTGTGCCTACAAGCCAAAGAGAGAGTTCTTGGAGATCCTCATGCTGTTGAATGCTCTTTCTTTAGAGTCTCCTCAGTTTGTACCCTCATGCTGTAAACATGGATTCTTTGGCAAGTAGCCTTTTGACTGGATTTGGCCTATGGGATGATTTAATTTGGCATCCCAAGTTTTCCTCAGAGGAGGAGAGCAATGGCTGCGAGGCGGTGTTTGAGCACCAGCAGCAGAAAGCCTTCTTTGCACTTGTACCCAGGAGAGGAATATAGGCACTTCAGACTTTATGTTTTATCCTAACGTAGTCATTTACAGTGAGCAATTCAACTGACCTGTTCGTTGTTGGCTTATCTGTACTGAGGAGAGGAGGTTGGATCTGACATAGATGAGTCCCTCAAAGAAATGGTGTCCATCTCTGGTTTATGTTAATAAGATGTGTGCCAGTGGAACTGTTCCCCTTGAGGTACATGCACGGGTCTGGACATGTACACCTAGAAGAACACTAGAAAGGGTCAAATAAGGGCCTCTGTTTGTCTCTTCCATACATTATCAGTTATATTCTAAAACAAAAACAAGAAAACCCCAACCTGTTTGTTCCTCTGCAGGAGACAAGATCAATGGACAAGACAACAAATCAGAAATAATAAAGATGACCCCTTTTGGAGGCATGCTGGCTATATTATTGCACAGCTGGATGGTCTGTACATGGGAGCCCTCGAGTGGGCTAAACTACACAAACAAACAGTAAGATTGATGTATCTGTTTTTTAGTAGTGGGGATGGGATGTCAAAGTAGAAGGGAATGGAGTAGAAGGGAATCTGATAATATGACATTCTACAAAAATTGCAGTGGCAATTCAGTTTGAATAATATAACTGGTCTGTGATGGTGTGAGAGGAGTCCTCCTCTGAGCTGGAGTTGGAATCTGGGGCTGTCCCATGCTGGTGAGATTGGGAGTGGTTTTTGGATCTAAGTGTGAATGCTGGAAGGACAGACACCTGCTAAGGTGCCCGCCGTCATCACTTCAAGTCTGGTTTTGAGCAAATTACCTTCTGGGTATAAGAGCAGCTGAAACAGCAGGAATCAGCAAGTTGGGAGCTTTTGTTCTTATTTTCAAGCATAAATTAGAATTTGGAGTGTGTTTTTCATTGCTCGGTGTCTTCTCCTTTTTTGTGTTCTCCTAGTGTCCCATAATAGAAGTTGTACTGGAAATTGTAATTACGATGTTCCAGATCATTATCTTTTATGCAGCAGCAGAGATTCATTAATTCTACTGTAGGTATAGTAATTTATAATGCTGCTGCAATATGTCTGACGTTCCTCAGGAAACTGAGGATTCAAATAAGTGTGGTTGACCTTTTTGCTTGATTTAACCACTATCAAGGATGGCAGGGGGTACTGAACTGTAGCTGCTGAATTTTAGTAAAATACCCACCTCTTTCCTGTGTAGAACCTGATCTAGAGCTTTCAGGAATGGGAATCTCCTCAAACCAAGAGGAAAAGGGTGGCATCTGTTCACAGTAAAAAAGTAATCCTTCCTGGTGGACCTGAATTGTAGGAAAAAATTCCAAGAAAGAACTGCATTTTCTTTCCACAACACCTGTATCTGGAGAGCTCTATGAAACTTATCATTTTTGATTTTTTTTTACTAATTCAGAATCCTTTAGATTTAGGCAGGATAAAAAGTGCTGTCTTGTGTTGAGCTATTACCTTAGAGGAGACGTGTCCTATCTGCAGTGTCTGTTCTGTGAAAATTATTTGTCTAACTGTGGTATCAAAAAGTATTGACCTTTGAAGTGACTCAGTCATTCTGGCCTTCTTTCAGTCAGGGCCTGTTGGATCTCATCAACATGCTTTTGTAGAAATGGTACATTTAATAAAGCTTCAGAAATGGGGTACAGGCTGAAATAGCTATATCCTCTATTCTTGAATTATATGGAGTGATACCTATTTACATTCTCATATATGCCTGGAGCAGATGGTGGGATTGCTTCCTACTCCTTTCTGAGCACCTTGAAAGTTTCTGGCTAGGGCAGTGGTGCCTATATTGAGCCCATACCTCTTTAATCAAAGCAAAACGTCTTCCCCATCTGTATATTTGGCACTCAGGATGGTGCTAGGGTTTCCTCTGTTTCCCACAGTCAGTATGTTAATGTTAATGTCTTGAGTATGGTTTGGACAGTGGCTGTGTGCCTAGACTTCTGTGTTTCCTTGGCATCAGAATGGTACATGACAGCTTTGTAAAAGTACGTGTGGTTCCCTTAGCTGGATACCGTTCCACTCTTCAAATATTTCTAGGGGAAAGGGCCACAGCATGCTATTTGTGTATCTATTTACTACTTTCATATCTCCTTCAGGATATAAAGAGCTCGAAGATTGCTTCTCCACAGGAGAAGGAGATGGATTGCAAAGTTCTGGATTTAGTTTTCCCCCTAATGGATGCTTGTTCATGGACAAAGTGCACTCCTGAGTACCCAGTCTTTTTGACATAGAAATTGCTATATCTGCCACAAATAACCAGGCCTTATTACAGACAGAATAGTGTAGTCTCTAAAGTATTTGATAGTAGTGCTAGTATATATTTTTTATTCCTATGTTTTGAGGTGTACTGTTGCAGGTTCTTTCTTCAGTCACATAAAGTTTGATGTCCTGCATGGTTACTTTAGGTAGGTACTTCCACTGCAGATCTGCTTGGTCACAAGGTATATTTTGACCCTCTGTGTTTTGAGCTTGATGTTTGCAGGTGTCATTAAGATTGATGTCAAAATCTGAATACATTTTCATGCTAAAGTGTGAAATTATTCCATCTGGTTTAGCAACATTTTTATAGCCCGTAAACAAACCCAACCCTTCAGTTAAGACAATTTCTGAAGGAGGGGCACTCAATGAACATTAAGCCTTTTCATCTGTCTAATGCTCTTCCTAGGCTGTGATTAATCTTGGGCTTGTCTACACGGGGAAATTACTCTTGAAAAGGAGGTGTAAGAGTTTTAATCCCTACAAAGATTCTAGGACAGTCCTCAATTTGTACTTCCTTATTTTGCATGGAGAATACTCACACATGGGGAAATTATTAGAAAACAGTCTATTCTGTTATCCCATGTAAGGGACTGTTCTTTAAAAACCAGCTTTCAAGGTTGGTTCTGTTACTTTCTTTAACTTTTCTAATTTTATTTGTCCTTTGAGCTGATGGCAAGCTTTCGACAGGCAAGGAAGACTCTAATGTTTGCTACCTTGGGGGGATGGCCCTAGAGAAGGTGCCACACATTCCAGCAGAAGTTTTTCCTCTCACCATGGCTGTGTTGCCTCGTTGCTTGGCAGCTTAACTTATGCCCTTTGCTCTTCCTCAGGATGTAAACCATGCATACGAGGAGATTTCTGTCATTGCCATGTGAGATGGGAGAGGGTGATTAGAAAAGATCATAATATGTCCTGCTCTGGACCCTGTTTAACATCTCATAGGCTTCTCTGTATATTCTGGAACTCAGTAATAGCTGTTTTCAAGCTGAAATTCTCAAGCTGGTGAAAGATGCCTCAGGCTCCTCTGAGATTCCCAGATTTGGCCTGCATTACAGGCATACAGATCTTCTGTTTGAATGCATTGGATGCTTCAGAGAAGCTCCATGCACCCTGCGTGTTGGACTTCTCTGGTGTAATTTAGCATCAGACAGCCTGTCCTAAAGAGGAAGAGGGTTGTTGAATGAGTTCTTAGAAATAAATGGGAGGAAGATTTCCTTGTTCCTGAAAAAGCGGAATGAAGACAGAATTCTAAAGGGTGCTTAACTAGTTAGTTCTGTTTTCACTTCTCTAATACTTTGGCACGTTCGGGGAGCTGACAAGCTAATCTCACCCAGAGGAACACGTGGTTTATTTTGCTGCTTTATTCAAGAGGGTCTTTCCTCCCACCCTCTGGGCAGCCTTCTGTGCTTGGAGTTGTGATGCCGTCCTTGTTTAGCACATTCCTTGTAGCTTAATGAGCACCATGGTAGTTGGAGCGTTTTTGCCTATCACGGACTGTGTGACAGCACATAAAAATGAAACTTTTTTCCTTTTTTAAAATATACAGGTGATATTATAGTGATGTTATAGCAGGGCCAGTTGGCTACACGTAGATGCTGCCGTGAAGCTGGGTGTTACAGAGAAGATTATGGAGTAATAGCTAATAAGGGGGCAAGCAGAACTGTGATTCCTTGAGGCTGGCTGAGCATTCTCATACGCAGCTCTGCTCGCTCCCCTGGCTGTCCTGTTTGCTAGTCACTTCTCTGCCTGGCTTTTCGTTAGCAGCTGGTTGTGTAAGTTGGCTGTTGGGAAACAGCTTCTCCTCGGTGTTTGTTCGGCTTGCAGTCCTTTAAATGCAGCTGGATCACACGCTGGGAGAAAACATGCTGAAACTGTGGCAAGGCTCTCGATGCGGAGTCTCATGAGTTAAAAATTGTCAGGACATTTTAATAAATGATTCATACCACTGATTTACTTGAACTATCCAAATATATATGTCTGGTTTTTTTTTTTGCTGTGGCCTCTGTTGCTCCTTGTCAGTGTTCTGATATCAAAAATATTGGTGAGCTAAAGCAATATAACAAATGTCCGTGTTTGCTATACCTTTCTGCTTTAAACTACAGCTGCTGCCAGGGCCTTCTGCTGTGTGTGGTGTTAGTTGTGAGAATGATTTATTTCTCTCACTTGTGTTGGTGATTATTTTGTGAAGGTTTAATTCCTTCCCTTGGATTATATGCACTAGAATTTACTTTTTTTTTTTTTTTTCCCTCTTACTGATTCTTCCCTCTGTCAGAACAGCAGATGGATAATGCAGAATTTAGCCTTCCAAATAAAAAGTAGATGTCTCTGGATTTGTCACCTTTCATCTCTTCCATGTCATTTGACTCCCCTCTTCTGGGATGTCAGCTTTATGATTTAGTAAGAGTGATTTATACTGCAAGCAGTGTATGCATGTGCTGTATGATTATGTCCTGTTCTAAAAATACTGATCATATGCCTAGAGTGATATGTGTTCTGTCTTTTTTCTTTAAGCCTTGACTTAACAAAAGGCATGGTGCAAGCCCAAATAGGAAAGAGTCAGAAAATTATCTTAACAGAAGAGGTTAGACCAGTGTTTATCATTTATTTTTGAAAAAGAGAAGTAAGAGAAGGTTCTGAAGAGCAGGTTGTGCTGTGAGCTGTGACAGAGAACCCTGGCTAGCCCCAACCAGAAGGGGATTTTGAAGGCTCTTAGCTGAGTGCCTTTTGACTGACTTCCTCTTTTCAGCCAGTTCCATAGTGGTTTACTATTGTTAACACACCTCATTTTCCACTTCTGTTTCCTTATTCTCAGCCATGAGGATACTTTAAACTTAGTCACAAAAATCTGAAAGTTACAGTTCTACACAGTTACAAAAATCTGAAAGCTCACCTGGGTGTTTCTTAATGTAAGGCTTCTCAAAGACATTTAGATCAGTAAAAATCTTTTTATCCAAACCTAACTTAAAGGCAGCAGCAGTCTGATTCATGTGCTGTTTGCAAAGGCACACAGAGGTCTTAAAAGTTGCTACCAGGGTCTCCGTTTTCCCTGTTGGTAGTAATAATGTCATTAAACTAGAACAAGAGCCGGGCTCTTAAGGATAATCAGAGTGCCCAGTTACACTGTGTTTTAGTATTTGGGCCTTGTGAACAGGTATTTACATAGAAGAGAAAATACAAGAAGTTCTTCTGAGAGTGAAAGAAAAACTAATTCTGCCAGCTAAGGTTGTATTGGTGCTTCTCTGTCTGAAAATAGTCCTGTGGTCCCTCTTTTCTCTTTCCCCAGCCACTGAGCATCTTTGATGTCCATTTTCTAAATGCAGTTGGAGACCTGCTGGACCTCATTCCTGCTTTATTTGAGTATCCTACACGGAGTGGACAATGCAACGTGGAGCCAGGAGGCCACGGGAAGTATCAGTGGGATATGGGTCACTGCTCTGCTCTCATCAAGGTGAGCACCAAAAGCTCCATTTCCAGCGACCTGCAGTGTCATGAGTCTGTGTTTCTGTAGTATGAACTGTTTATTCCATGTGCATAAAGGGGCCCTTGTCAGTCAGGGCCCTTTCACGTGTGCTCTGTAGGTTGCTGGGTGCAGTTTGGCCCACTTGAGGTCAAGAGAAACTTGACAATTATCAGTGAAAGTCTACTAGAATTACTAAGGAATGGAAAACCATCATGGGGAGGAGAGCAGAAATGTGAATTGTTTTACTGAGCTGAGTGAAAGCTGAAAAGGACAGCGTGAATGCCTACAAATAAGTCAGAGAGGGTTGAGAATTACTTAAAGTGAAGGACAGTGCTGTCCTAGGAACAAATGGGTGTAAATGGCTCATGAATGAATAAAGTCTGGAAATCAGAATAAGATTTCTAGCTGTTAGCAGTGCTTCTCTGAAGCAGCTTTCAAATGGGAATGGCAGTAACACTTTTAAGATAATATTTAAGTATCTGATACATCAAGGCCATAACCCACTTTTTTCAGGGTTGAAATTATCAGTTACTAGAATATGAGGACCCTGTGTATCCCAGAACAACAGTATTTGCTTTAACTAGACAAAATTTAAGCAATTACCTAAAACAGCAGACTTCTGAGTTAACAACAAGTCTCAGAACCAGAGAAATGCTTTGGAAAAGATGCCCTATCAATATGTATTTACTCTGCAAAATGAATTTGCTTATCTTTGCTTCTGTACTTTAAACCCACCCAGAGGAATTTTCACAGAAACAGCATGTTCTAAGTTAATGTTGGAGATGTTTGTAGAGAGCTGATTTGAATGTGCAAGTACAAGTATTCAGGAGGAAACCAGGGAAACAAAATGTATCATGCGATGCAGGTGTCCAAATAAAAAACCCTAAGCTGTTTGATTTTGAAAAATAGCAACTAATTATTTGAGAACAGTACATTCTCAAGAATTATTCCAAAAGGTTTCAGAAATTCATTGTTAAGTACACAATTAAAAGCACAAGAATCTGCTCATTCTTGAACAAAACAATTAATCAAGCTACTTACAACAAGTTGTTTTCCCAGTTTCTCTGGAGTATGAAACATGCAGAGTGTGGTAGGGCCTGAAAATTGTTCATTGTTCTGCTTCTGTTTTCCAGGTTCTGCCTGGATATGAGAACATCTATTTTGCCCATTCCAGCTGGTTTACATATGCAGCCACACTGAGAATATATAAACATTGGAACTTCAATATACTTGATTCACATACTAAAACCATCCGTGTCTCATTCAGCAGTTACCCAGGTAAGGTGAAAAAGAAAGAAAGAGGGAAAAAAAAAAGGTTAAGATATATTAGGCCTTTTTACTAACTTTTGGATATCTTTCCTGTAAAAACTATTGTACAACAAGAAGCACTGAGTTCAACCTACCTTAATTCTTTCTTTCAGACACAGAGAAGGGAAAATATCTTTACTTTTTGGGCTTGAATATGTTTTTGTCTTTGATTAACAGACTGCAGGTCTCTGAATAGTACTAGTTAAATATTCTACCACCTCTGGCACAGAAAAGCTGCTTTGAATTCTGCTTGTGTTGTCTGCAGTCATCTCAACTATTGAACTTCCTCTCACCTTGCCTACGCATGTTTAATCATAACTCAGTTTTGAACACTTCTCTTGAGCACTTTGGCATGATTCATGCTGTAATAGCATTAGTAGAGAGTGTGCAACACCAGCCATTTGAAATTGTAGAGATTTCTTTAGTGTTGGGCTAGCAACCCTGCTGCTGATTTCCCCTTCTTCCCCAATTTCTAAAGAGAGTGCAGCAAAGGGGAGTGTTCTTTATATCCTTACTTCAGATGTTAGTAATTCAGCCAGTCAGACTATTTATAATTCTCCTTGAGAAGATTTGGCAACATGTAATAGTCTCAAGTTTCCTGGAAGAATGTTAGCAATATTTTAGTGGTAAATTATTTATTTTTTTTTAGTGGTAAAATATGGACCATTGCTTCAAAACAAAACATAGAGTAGGACAGCAAATTAGGAATGTGGAAAAGCTAAAGCAAAATCTAAGAATGTCTCAGTGAGCTAGCGCTGCAGAGTTTTGAAGGTGAGATTTCAAACTCAAAAAAAGATGCTAAGTCAGTCAAATTTAAAAAATCTTTAAAATGAAGTGAATGCCACAGGGGAGAGAGACTCTGAAGAAACTTTGCATTGTTGTTTGCAAAATGTGCTTTAATGAACTGCTGTGGTTCCCTTACTACAAAGCCAAGGGGTTCCTTCACGGCAGGGACTCCTGAGACTGAGAAGCAGGTTTGGAAAGCCGCTATGTTCATTGCAGTTTGAAAACAAGTACTTTTCTGTAGGGTTCTGATCCTTCTGAGAGACTCTCAAGAAGGGAACTTTTCCTGAGAACTGGGCTTTTTGCTGTGATAAAGGAGCAGGGGTATTTTGGTCAGTGCCTATCGAGCGTACAGCCTTTCAAGAGACCATGTTATCTCTAACTCCCCTAGAGGAGTTCCAGTCATTGCAAGGAACTTTGTCAAGTTCACATTACCTGGTAGAAAGCCAGGGCTTGTGTCTGACTTGTCTGTCATTGACAAAAAGTCAGGCTGAGTCTGATATCTCATAGACAAAAATACTAATGAGGATAACATTATGAGGATGTGGCTGTTTCCAAAAGTATTTTGTACTGTACTGCAGATTCAGACTGGGAATCAGGATCATCCATGCAGAGCTCTTTAATGGGCATAAATACCAATCACTGTAAGCTGTTTTTTCTCCATTTGTGGACTCTTCCCATAGAATGAAATGCAAGACTTCTGATTAGCCATGCTGATCAAGAGCATGGCATGGAAAGGTACCTGAAAATCATCTGCTAATGTGCTGAAATGGTCAAGGTTAGTTCTGTAGCACTACTTAAAACTCTTGAGGGCTACAGGGAACTTCAAAGAGATGGCTTATTGAAAGCCTTGCTTGTGCCAGGTGAACGGGGCAATGCTGTGGTAAGCTTTACTTGTGTCAGGAAAGGTCAGTGAGAACTGTGTTGGAGAAGGCAGTTCCCATGGCCACGGGGAAATTTCAGACACCTGTGGTACAGGTGAGTGCACCAAGTGCACTCAGTGCCCCCCCTAATTACAGGGTGGTATCGCACGCGCTAGACAAGCATGACCCATTGAGTACAGCAAACTACATTAGCTGAGGGCATAGCCCACACGCTTGAGGTTTTCCAAAAGATGATCAGGCTCTAAGTCACTGGCCTGGTCATGATCTAGAGGCATTATGCAGGAAGGAGGGAACTGGGAAATTCTGCTGTTCTGTACTGTGCTGGGATGAAGCATTGTATTTTCAGGGCATTTGGCCATAGAATCTACAAGTCTTCTTCATGGCGCATCTTGACAATTAATTTCTCTCTGCATATGAGCTCTATCTCTTAATCTCTGTCTTCATAGCTACTGCGAACTAGAAAGAAAGTCTCAGCTAGTAATCTTCCCTAAAAATTACCTCAATGATGTTAATGTGCCTATGCATGAAGATGTTGACTTTTGGTTGGGAACAGAGATTATTAAAAGCGGCAATTGTTCCTTCAAGCTGGCGATGACACTCATTTGAGTAGTTAATAGATTTTTGTCATCCAATAGCCTGGCTATGAAGTAATACTCTTCTGCAGTCCAAAGTTGACTCAGAAAAGCTTGAAAAGCTTTGAGGAGGCATTAGTCTTCTGAGAAGGAATGTGCCAACTCCTTGATTTCTCCTGGGGTCAGACTGTCAAACTGTCCAGATTGCTTATTTACCAAATTTCAACAGACTCATATGCCAAGACTCATGTTTGTTGTGACTGTTCAGATGATCTAAGACTATTTGCTAACCACAGTGCACGTTAGCAGCACTTTACAGTGCAGCTGGAAGGCCTCACACCTCCTTGCGTGTGCGGTGGGAGCACAGGCCGGAATTGCAGACTCCATTCCTGCTTCGCCAGCGGTTCCCCAGGTATCTGCGGGCAGGCACCAACCTCAGTGTTCTGGTGTGTTGTCTCCCTGCTGCTTTCTTACTTTTAGAGCAGCAGTGGTGCTAGGAAAGCACAGACAAGTGGAAATGAATGGAAATAGTCATCTTTGCTCCTGCAGTCATCCAGCTTCTTGCTGCCTGGTCCTGCACTAATCCTAATCCTCACTTGAACTCAACTGCTGTTGATCTTGGCCTTTTCTACCATGGAAATCAACTGTGCAGAACTGCTCTGTGAACTTAATGAAAAGGAAGATCTGAGTTGAGGATCTGAGCTGAACACTTGTGCTGCTCTGGTTTCAGTCTCTCATTCAAGGGTTGGGCCAGAGTACTTAATGCTGTGGTTGGTGAATCTATACGTACCGGAGAGAAACTGTGTAGACTGTGTGGCTGTTGCGTATGGATGCTGCCTGAAGTTATGCTTTTTGTTTGGAGGCATAAGAAATGCAGTAGCAGGTATCAGGTATCTGTGGTTCTACAGAATATACATGGCAAAATGGATAGAGAGAAAGGAAACAAAAATAATGTCCCTGCTGTAGTCACTGCTCTACACTGCCCCAGTGTCTTGGCAGCTCAGGAGACAGGCAGCTCCTCCTCTGCCATCAGCTGGCTCGTGGGCTTTGGCCAGGCTGTTTGCTGCTTCCTTGCTCTCTCAAACATCTGAAGTTTGGGGGCAAGCAGAGAAGAGTATCTGAAGTGCCTTAAATCTGTGCTGTCTTCATCTCCAGTGTGGGATGAGCTATCAGCTAGTGCCTACCAGAGATGCACAAGTAGAGGTAACGCAGGAATTTGATCTTGACTAACTGATGATGGGTTTAAGAAAGGTGATGCAAAGGCTCCCTTCCCATTGTCCTGGACTGTTTGCAGCCGGGGCACGGAGCATCTCGGCCAGGAGCTACTCCCATCCCTGTGAGGGGATGTCTTGACCTCATGACTCCGACTTTCAGCCTACAATACTGTCCCTTTCTGTACTTGAATGAGCACAACGACCTGACAAAATAAGAGAAAAACAAATGCTGTGTGGTTCAGAAACCAGCCTACCTTGGGTAACAATAGCTGCCAGGAGCGTGTCACCCCTCTCATGCTGTCCTGGGTGTGGCCCCTGCAGACAATTGTGCCTCTGATTTTGAAAAGTATTTTGCTTTGTTTGGTGGATTTATAGTGTCATGATGAAGGAAAACTTCACAGTTTTCCAGCAACATTTTTCCAAAAAGTTCAGACCTGGGAGATGTGATCAGAAATGCTTGTGTTTGTTCCTGTGTAGGAAGAGTAAGGCTCGTAGGAAAAAAAATGGAGAGTTTCACGTAAGAGCGGGAGATGGGGTTAGAGAGCAAATAGATAACTTGGTGAACTGTACAGAGACATAACAGTTTAGGTGCAAGACAGTTTTTAATTGCAGCAAATTCTCAAGTATAGGTAAAAAAAACAAGAATGAAGCATGAGGACACACTTTCTGATATCTCTAGGCGTCACATAGCTTTTATTGTTGCCTTTTTTTTCCCCTAGGTAAACCTGTGCTATATGTTTAATTTCCTTTTGTCTCGGTGATGGCCGTGTCCAAAGTCATAATGGCATTTATTGTGTCTGGGTAATTGGGCTAGTAAAGATTGATGCTGGAGGGCACATTGTATTGTACAAGTACTGCAGGATAGAGGTTGGTGAGTACTAAGAAAGAAAATCCTCTTGTTTTGGCTTAGCTGAGCTTTGCAATTTGTTTGAATTGCAGAGTTGAAACTTCAGTTAATTCAGCATCATTCATTGTGTTGACACTTTTTCTGTTTTAATTCAGCTTAAGTTGATCTAAAAACATTTAATTTTTAATAGAGCAGTGGCACCCACATGGAATTGGCATTTGTTTTGTGTAATTTGCAGTTTCTTGATGATTTTACTTCTGGTATCTGTTTGTGTCAGCACTTGACTTGTTAAGCAGCAGCTCATTGGTGGTGTGTCCCGTGTCTTGTGCAAGACAAACAGGCAGCAGGCATGTTGAAGGTGTTTCACTTCATTGCATATCTATTTGAGAGAGAACTCTGCTTTTGCTATGCTTTATTTTATTTAAAGTTACTTTTTTCCCTGCTTGTTTGTTTCTCCAAGACCATGGGCTGGCAGGGCACTCTGCCTGTCCTATGCTGAAGTAAGTGTTCTTGGAAATCAGGAGACCATAAAGTAGTTTTTCATGGGTCTATTCTGATTTGAAGACTTGAGACTTGGAAGAGATCTGCTGTAGGGGGAAAGCAAGGGACATAAACCTGAAGCAAACGCTCTAGGCAGAGCTGGCTGTGTGTCCAAGGCGTGACAGGCAATGCTGTGTGCTGGAGGAGGCTAAACACCCTGGCAGAAGCTGCCTTCTCAACTTCAATATTTGTACGTTTCTCTCACTCTGTCTCACACAGTTTGATGCATTCATAGCTTGGGTCTCTGTCTTGTTCTATATCAGAGCTTCACAGTGATAACAGAAACTTTTGTGCTGTTTTTTAAGGCTTCTTGGTGTCCCTGGACGACTTTTACATCCTAGGCAGTGGCTTGATAATGTTGCAGACCACCAACAGTGTGTTCAACCAAACCCTCCTTAAGCAAGTGGTGCCCGAGTCCCTGTTTGCGTGGCAGAGGGTCCGGATTGCCAACATGATGGCTGACAACGGCAAAACCTGGGCAGAAATTTTCTCCAAGTGCAACTCTGGTAAGTATAAACCATAGAAGAGAGGGTGTGTTCCCTCCCCTGTTGTGTCCATGCCATCCTCAGGGAAGATGTGCAACTTTCTCCACTCCTCCTCAGGGACCTACAACAACCAGTACATGGTGCTGGACCTGAAGAAGGTCAAACTGCAGAAGAGCCTTGATGACGGTGCACTGTACATTGTTGAGCAGATCCCGACCCTGGTGGAATATTCTGATCAAACAAATGTTCTCCGGAAAGGTAATTGCTCCTGTAGTAGCTGATGCCTTAGGAAAGGCAGCTGATTGTGATAGCAGTTGGAGAACTCTGCTTCACACCTGGGAAGGCTTTTTGGGGCCCTGATACCAAGATGTCAAGTTAGGAAGCTTTATGTGAACGTAGCTCTGCTGCCACATCCGTAACTCTGCACTTATTTCTTTAGCCTGCTGTGGCAGAAGTGTGGTGAGCATCTCTAATTCTTGGAATGATGCAAGGGAAAAATGGACTTCACCTCTGTCTTCCTTTCTTGCTTTTCTCTGATAACGTTTTGTCCTGTTTTAGGGACTTATGGGGGTGGCGGTGAGGTCTCTCTGAAGCAGTGCTGAATAGCTGTGGTGCTGTGGGCTACTGGACTTGTTCTGTGAGTAGATGACTGCAAGCTTTTAAAGAAGTTTGCCATTAGATTTAGCCCCTTTGTTGACCTTTTCTGGAGCTATGTTATCTGGTGAATATTTG
>JAVCKT010028114.1:4189-14377 GCA_032273925.1 Rhynchotus rufescens | reverse complement strand
ATTTGTTGTTCAACAGTCTCCTTAATCCTTAATAACAAACTGATGGAAAACAAAAAAATGAATGATTTAGGTGAGCTGCTTTTCTCAAGAGCAACTGGCTGCCAGTGCTTGTCGAGTAGCTCAGCCTGGCACCCTCCATGTCTGGCAGCCTCTGTCCCAAGATAACCTGATCTTGCCACTCTTGCCTGGTCAAAGTGAGTTGGCTGCTTTTGCACCAGCTTCAGCTTTGCAGCTCTCTCAGGAATAAACCCAGCAACAGCAGGTGAACAAAGGTGTGTAGTGTTGTAGTAAGGCTATATCTGAGGAAAAAGTAAGCATTTTCTTGCATGGTTTTAAAAGTGGCTTCTGTCAGCTTGTCTCTTCCGCTAGAGCAGGTAAATGAAATACAAAACAAAAATAAACATGAATCTCTTGGGTTTCATGTGCCGTCCATATCAGGCCAAGTACTTTCTATATGTAAATGAAGAAAACCCAGGAATCCTGTGGAGGAGGTGGGGAGGACCAGATTGCCTCCAGTTTAGAGGTGGAGCGTTGGGAGTGGAGCACAGTGAGGACGTTTCCAGATCACGAGTGAATTGCCCGTCCCTTCCATCAGAAGGATCCTTTCAGATCAGAAGCTGGGATCTCCATCTTCCCATCACGTGCCTCATCCTACTGCTCAGGCCTGCTGAGCTCTCCCGCTCGGACGGGCAGAGCGGGAAGGATCTTGTTTCAGAGAACTTGTGCCGCTTGCGTGGTCTCCCCCGACCTGCACCCTCACGGATGCGTTCTCCTCGCTGTTCACCCTGCCAGACCTAACAAGCAGGTTTCACTGGCTCCTGTTGGCCCTGGCGTGAAGCCTCCCTGAGGTTGGATGCTACGCATGGACCTGTGGCACCTCCCTCCAGACCGGCCATTTAGCAGATGCCCTCAGGGGGCAGTCCTGTCCCCACACACCCCTGTGCAGACAGGGCTCCGCTCCGGCAGCGCTGCGGTGCCGCCGCGCTCCGTGCTTCTCCCTCGGAGAGGTTGGTTTGTGTCGTTGTGGCTGACCCCCAGCGAGTCCCAGTTCATTTCCTCGAGCCTCTCGCAGTCACACTCCTCACGTCCGGCTGCGCTGGTGTCAATGCAAGTGTTTATCAGTGCCTAATCCTGGCACGTGTGGTTTGAGAAGGAGCAGGAAGGCCAGGCCTTTGGGGAGGAGCTAGAGATGGGTGCTCTTCCATCCGTAAGACCAGCTTATGGTGTATGCTCCTTGGATCATGGATTCAATCCAGTGATGATCATGGATCATCAAGGATCCAATGGATCCTTGATGCTGTGCCTTGCAAAAGAAACTTAGCACTGACACTGGTTTTGTTCTCGCAGGACTCCTGTGCCCTGATCTGGGTGGTTCTGGGGCTCTTTGCAAACATATTTGCCTCCTAAAGTAGACTTTTTCTAGACAGTCATATGTCATTTGTCTCAAACTCTTCTTTGAGTCTGGGCTCCTAGCCCTGCTTTATAGATGTACCAGACCCCCAGGACAGAGGCAAACGGCAGCTCCCCACCTTCACTATGCAAGACATAGTCTGCAGCCACAGCGTTCCAGCCACTACTGCTGCAGCCCATGTGGCTGCTTTGCTTGTCTCCTTGTTCATCCCCATTAGCTCTGTGGTTTCTGTTTATCTACTTAAACCAATTTCCTTTCTCCTCCCCTGCCCCCGGTGTCTCTTGTCTAACTGCTGCCTTGGGGCTCTCAACAGGGCACGAATGCTCATCTGTTTAGGTGTTGCATCTTTGGAATTTCACTCTGCCCTCATCCCTGCTGTGTCTGCAGGTTGTTCCTTTTCCCCTGGGAAGGGGAAAAGTGGTGGGAGGCCCTTTGCACTTCCTGCTCTTTCTTTCCAGGAATGCTGGGTGGAAGAAAATGCTTTTTCCTTGTTCAGCTCCCAGGGGGGCGGCAGGGGGATCGTGATGGCCACCGGCATCTGGGGCTGTTCTGCAGGTTCCCCTTGGAGCAGCTGCTGGGTGAGATGAGCCCTCGGGGTGGCAGCCTGGGTGCAGGCTCCAGTGGTGTCTTACCAGGAGTCAGATGTGACTGTTCTAGTGACTGTTGCCAAATTTTACTGTGTTCCGGGCACACATATATATATATTTATTTAAAAAGCAGAGGTTTCAGCATTTCTAAGTAACTAACAGCTTGAGTTTTCTCTCCGACAGGTTACTGGCCTTCCTACAATATCCCTTTCCATGAAAAGATTTACAATCTCAGTGGGTATGCAACATATGTTCGCAAGTATGGCCTGGATTTCTCTTATGAACTTGCTCCAAGAGCAAAAATCTTCCGGCGAGACCAGGGCAAAGTGACCAACTTGGAAAGCATGAAGTACATCATGAGATACAACAGTAAGAATGTGCTCTGTGGAGCTGATCTTAATAAAGCAGTGTTACGTTTATTCCTTGGATTATAGTGATCAGCTGTATAGAACAGAGCATTACTCATGCACACACAGAGCCAAAGGACAATGCAAGCTGACTGTTGAGGTAGGAGACAGCTTAAAATGATGCAATAGAAACAAGATTGGGGTCCTGGCAGGGTGAGCTTGCTCAGGTGCGATGCCTGACCTTTTCAGAGGGCTCCTGACCTTCCAGGAGACTCGGGACTACTATTCCTCAGTGCAACTGCAGGTTCTCTCAGACTCTTCCAAAGCCATAAATCCAAATCATCAGTCAGGTGAGATCAGACCAGAAAATTTTGTGTAAAAACTGCAGGTCAGTTTGGTGATAGGCTGATAAATCTGTTAGGCGCTAAACAGCTTTTTAGTAGCTTGAGAACTTTGCTCCATCAGTGGAGGCTTTGTGTGAAGGGACTAATTTGTTCTCTTCCATTTCACATTTCTCCCCAGACTACCAGCATGATCCTTACGCTGAACACAATCCTTGCAACACCATTTGCTGCCGAGAAGACTTGAATCCCTCTTTCCCGGTGCCTGCAGGCTGCTATGACTCCAAGGTAATGTACCCTTGACTGCAGTGTGTGTTGCAATGCTGGACCTTTGCTGTAGCTTGTTTGTGAACCTGTCAGGGTTAAAACACGTCTCCCTGCATTAGAGCAGTCCTGGCAGGGCCGTGTGGCTCCTGCCTGTGGCTTCTCCTCAGACCGGGCACTTCTGTGCAGTGAGTCCCCTGCAGTCTCCTGGCTCCGGTGCCAGGCCTGGCAGTGGGACAGGTGGCACCTTGTGCCACCCTTTGCCACCTGTCCCGCTGCCAGGCCTGGCACTGGAGTGGTAGGTGGCCCAGCTGGCACAAGGATGGAGCTGGGGAGGAGGGCATGGGAAGAAGTGCAGCAGTGTGATGCTCATAGAGGAACTCCTGGCGTTTGCAAGATAAACCTTCGAGGCTTGCAGCAGGGGAACCCACGAGGAGACCGAAATGAGTCTTCACAGACTGTCAGAACAGTGGGCTGCTGCCTGGACAGGCTGAGCTGGTAACGCAGACAGGGCTTTATCCCGCTGGCAGCAGCCTGCTGCTTTTCGGGATTGCTTGGCTGCTGGGATGGGCCCTGTGGAGACTCTTTTTGGCATTGCCAGTGCTGAGCGGCTCTCCTGGCTGGCACAGGGCTGCCTGCCTGCCGTGGTGGCCGCAGGAGCTCCCCGGGAGGCTGCCCCACAGCCGTGCTTGGCACGCGGGGCGCTCCGGCTGTGCCCTCGGCAGCTGCTTACAGGGCACCGGGCTGGAGCAGACGGGGCACTCGGTGCGTGGTGAAGGAGGTGAGTCCAGGGAAGAGGCAGAGCCGGCCACACCTGTGGCAAACCCTGAAGGCCAACTCCGAGTTTGTGAACATGGAGCAGGCTGGGGGCCTCTTGGGAGACGGAGAAGGAGCAGGGCAAGGGGCCGGACAACAAGGGTGGTTTTCTGCTTCCTTTATCCCTTGCAGGGGCACGGGGCAGGTGCTGAGCACACAGCAATGCTCAGACCCTCCAGGTTGCAGCCTGAGTCCTTATGGGGAGACCCAATCATGAGGAGGGTGGTCCTGGGGGCTGACGTGTGCCCCCTGGGTCCCGGGGCAAAGGCCAGGGGCAGCCCAGACTGCACTTTGCTGCTGCCTCTGCCCCTCAGTGCCAGCTGTTTTGTGGCTGAACATACTTCTGTGTTGGGGAGGAACCTTGCCTGACCAGCACTCCCTTCCCCTTGCTCCATTTTTTTCCCCTTGCTGTTATCCAGCCTCCCAATGCTCTTGCTGCTCTCTGGGATGTCTGGGATGGTGCTGTTTTGCCCTGCCCTCAACCTCCTGTCCTCTCTTACAGGTCTCAGATTTCCGCCTGGCTTCAGCTTTCACAGCTACTGCGATCAACGGCCCCCCCGTACAGGGTGGGCTCCCTGTCTTCACCTGGAGGCGCTTTAACCAGACGCGGCACCAGGGCCTGCCAGATTCGTACAACTTCCACTTTGTCACCATGAGGCCAATCCTCTAATGTCGGCGTTGATATTCCAAAATGAGATTATTATTATTTTTTTCATGGAAATTTTCATTTGCTTGTGTAATAAATTCATCGGGATGTCCACATACCTGGGCCTCACCTGCCTCTCCCTGTCCCGCCTGCTGGGCATGTTAGGCTCAGACTCCTACTGCGTCTGTGGTGACGCAGATCTCCTGGACTTCTTGGGTGGCCGTTGGTTTGATCAGGAACGATGGGAAGGTCATGTAAAGGTCTACCAGGATGGTGCTGCCTCCTGGTTCCCCGAGCCATCATCACAGTTACTCCGTGTGTGAATGGCTGTGATTGCACCAGGTGATCTGTGGGAGCAGGACCTGCCTTCTGGGATAGGCCAGGCCCGTGTGGCTTCATTTTTGTGCTTGGCTTGCTGCTCAACTCCTGAGCAGTGTGGGTGAGAACAGCCATGAATGTCCTGCCATCCAGGAGTGTTGCCAGCAAACCAAGCAGCCCGTGACGCACAGTACCCTGCCCTTCGTGGCAGATGGGGGTCGCTTTGTTTGCAGGGCGCTGCTTCCCATCGCTTTTGCAGAATTTCTGTTGTCTCCCTTGAGTCGTGTCCAAAGGTTGGGCTTTGACCCACAGCGAAGGGGCCCATAGGCCTGCCTGGTGATTTCCACAAGCAGCCAGGTGTGTTTGGAAACACTGTGGGGTTTGTGCACATCGGCTGGTTTTGTAACTGACCTTTCAGCTTTTCGGTAACTTCATCTTGAATTCTTTGGGGAAGATTTCCCCTCTAGTGGGTGCAGATGGTTCTGCAGCTGGTCCCCTCGAAGGCCGAGTCTGTGCATGCACCTGAGCTTGTCTGTGTGACCTTCTGCCCGCCCCTTGCCTTGGCGAGGGGCTTTTCTGCCCACTTCCTCAGTCAGGGAAGGGGCACGGGCCTGTGGCAGGGCTGTGTTTTATTAGCTGTATATTTGCATCAAGGAGTCATTGGGCTGCTTTGCGCTACATGTTGTCCACATAATTAAGTAGAGCAAAGCAAAACAAACAGCTCCACTCTGGGCCTTGGTAGTCCAAACTGAACAGTGCCCAGGTGGTAGGTGAAGAGTGTGCGAGTTGGGGGGCGGCTCTTGCTCAGGCCCTTGACATGGCGCTTGTGCCCTGGGCCAGGGAGATCCCCCCACAGGGGGGCTGAGGCCCTGCCCGACTGCCTCAGTGGGGCTGCCCAAGTGGAAGGAGAGCGGAGGTTACGGCAGAGGAGCAGCTGGGTGTGGGGAGCAGGGCCAGGAGGGTGTTTGCTGGAGCACAAGGAGGTGACTGTGAGAGCAGGGGCAACATCTGGGTGCTGAGCGGCCCTCCAGCCCCACAGCCTCTCACAGCGCCGGGGACACTGAGAGTGGGCAGCCCTGCCGCGAGACCGGCAGAGAGCCACAGGCTGCCCCCTCGTGAAGGGACATGGAGCTACACGGCTCTTCGATCACTGCTCCCTCTGCAGGGCTTGTTGCCCAAAGGTAACAGAAACACAAAGTCCTCCTAGAAGCAGAGGGCTTGTGGCAGGAGCTGCCCCATTTTCACTCCCTGCCCCTGCAGCTTTGTTTTAGTTTCCCCTGGGCTTCCTGCCTTTTCGTGTTTCCGAGGCCCGGCTGGAGGGGCTTCCTTTTTTTGCACAAGGGTGAGGAGAAGTAGCTGTGGAAAACAACCCCCTACCTCTCCACTGCAGTAATAAAAGGAAATGTTCCCTGAATGACAAGCACCTGACAAAGGCCAAGTGTCACCAGAGCAAGCCCATCCCATCCCGACTTACTGTGTTTAATTCGTATTGAATGGGTTTATCTTTTTCACCTGCCCCAACCACCTTAACAGCAACAGCAGCCCCCACCACCCTCCTCCCCTGGTCAGCCTTATGTGTCATGCACTGAAAGGCCTCAGCGCTCCCTGGCGCCAGGGCCCCGGCCCTTGGAGCAGGAGGGCACCAGGGCTGCGGCAGTGCTGCAGCCTGGAGCACCCGGAAGGCTCCCACGTGGTTTACTGGTTGAGTTGCCGCCATTCTGCTACTCCAGCTGCTTTCTCACCCCTTGCTGTTGTTTTAGAGACTCCCTGTACCTCGGAGTAGAAGCAGCTCTGCTCTCTGCTGGTGAGGGGCAGAGGTGGAAAGCGGCTGTTTAGAGGGCAAGCACCAGCCTGTTTGCTGGGGCACCATCAGCGGGCAAGCTACTAGCCCTGATTTTCAGCCATGCTGCTTGAAATCATCTTTGGAAGGCCACTTTCCCAAAGCTGACAGTGCTGCTCTTGGATGCTCCTGGGGGACGTCTGGGAGAGCAACTCCGTACCAGTGCTTTCCAGAAACACCTGGGAGCCACGTCCTGGAGCAGGGTGGTGGCAACCGCGTGACACGGAGCCCCTGCCCCGGGCCCCGGCACTTGAGAGGAGGAAACGCGCTCTGCTCTGGGGGAGCAGTGACTGGAACTGAGCAGAGATGACTCAAAACGTTAAAAACCCAGTAGTTTATTTCAAAGTATAAATTTCAGGCTCGTCAGACAAAACCCCACTACAGTTAACACATATGCGTACTGATCTACAGGACATACAAAAATGGGGAAACTCAGAACGGCTCAGCGTAAACTGGACAGTAATCAGTTCTATTTTATTCATATTTACAAGTCCAGCTGCAAAAGAAAAGAAAGAAAAAAATCAGACCATCAGTTTCCTATAAGGGATTTTGCACCTTTGAATCTTTTAATGGCCAATGAAACTACTCAAGCCAAACGTAAATCCCCCGACACTACCACTCAGTTATTTACAGCGATACCTCATTAAATTAAGACACACCTCAAATTATGTATTTATACACACGTGTATATATAATGCATATATATATTTATAAATAGAAAAATAAAAAAATGCTCAGCCTGCACAATGACAATGACAAATAAAAATGCATTTTAAAGGGTACTTGGGAGGGATGAAAAGATCCGTTCATTCACATTCTCTTTGATTATCCTTAATTTTTCACTTGCCCCTCAGAAGCTTTTGAAAGGGAAAATAGGTTTTGCTGGCAGCACTGGCTCAGCTGCCACTGTCATTTGGCCTCCTTTCCCTCCAGTATTTTCACAATGCCCATCTGTACCCAAACCAGCAAATTTAAAAAATATATATTTACTATATCAAGCTTTTATTTAAAAAAATCTGGATAGATATTTGACTAAATGAAAATACTAATGAGTTTGTAAGAAGGCAGAATCACAGCTTCATTATTTTGTACAGTGTTTTTAATACTCTAATACCGGGGAATGGCTGGGGAAGAACAGCTCTGACCTGTGTCCACACACAGCGAGGATTCCAGGTGAGTGAGTAGACCCCTAACACAAATTGCACCAACGAAGGGGCAAGTGACTATTTCCTTATGGTACACAACTGCTCAGCTCCTACTATCAGGCCAAATCTTGCTCCCACTGAAAGCACCAAGGGCTTTGCCAGTGTTTTCAAGGGAATCAGGATAAGACCCCTTATGTTCGCAGGGAAGACGCCACGGGCACTGCCAGCCTTGCACCAAAAGCCTCAGGTGGGCGAGTAGCTCAGTGCTTGTGCTCGGGGCTCTAATGCAGCAGAGGGCAGTGGGAGAAACGGGCAGCAGAAATTCCAGCCTTAATTGTGACTGCTTGAGAAGTTGGAGCATGGAAATAAACACAAGCTTGGGGGAAACAATCTTTTCATGGTCACATTTCTTTGGGTCGCTACCATCACTGCACTAACATGCACCACAGCTACAGGCCGCTTTCCTAGGGTGGAGTTATCTGAATAAAATATCCAATAAAATTTTTTTAGACATACTTTGAAATGAAGGTGGTCAGTGAAGCTGTGACTAGGGCAAGCTCAGTGGGAGTAAAGAGCATTTTACTATCAATGCACTGCAGTTAGGCCAGTTTCAACCAGAAACTGAAGCAACTAAAAACGTTTTTAACCGGACATCCAGATCTCCATAGAGAAAATAAACCCCAGACAAAGCAGAAGGCAAATGTGGATGGAAAATACAGCTGCAGAACCAGCTTCAGCTCTGTACTGTGTCATGTACCCAGAACAAGAGTAAAATAAGCAAGGGACAGCTTTCCACAGTGTATTGAAAATTGGATGGGAAGTACTTGAGTCAAGTGCAGAGTTGAGACTACAACCAATTGGAACTAAAACTCATATCCCCTAAGAAGCCACGTGGAGACTTCTGGCCTATTTAAACACAGGAAGCCTCCAGCAGCAAACCTTCACCAGGGGCCAGGTCTAGGAGCTCCTAGAGCACGGTAACAGTCCTGTAATGGGCAATCCAGCATGTTGGGCTAATACTCTCAAACAAAATCCATTAAATGAAAACAGTTATAAAATGTTTGTTACTAGCAGAACTTTAGTTCCTAAAAATAGTTTCAGCGTTCCTTGGAGGTGAAGGATGATCAAGCAATGCAACATCCCAAGTTTCCTACCCCACCAAGTGGTGCCATTGTGGTTAAGGACACTGAGCTGCTTAATGTAAGGAACCTTTGCAGAGCTCTATGACACCATGCAAGTAATTCCATCGAAATGTCACAGTGGGGCTTTCTGTGCATGAGCGAGCTGAGCGCCTGCTGCCTGGAAGGTGTCCAAACCGATACGGGCATATCTCAAGGTCAAGCTACAGTTTGGCGTGTACTGTTGTCACCAGCACTTAAGATCCTGAAACTGGATATTAACAGCTCTGCTAGGGGGAAAGAAATGAAAATTCTGCTTTTGCCCTTACAGTTTTGATGGCTTCAGCAGGCTTAGTTAGTCTATCCACACAAATCAACTGCTCTCTGCCATGTATAGTGGATGAAGATGTGTTAAATGAGTCAGGTTTTACACTGCCTTGCAACCACATCCTTCATTAATTCAGGAGATATCTCCCTCCAAAGACACAGCCTACAAACCTGCTGAACACAACCCCGAGCACCCCAAGGAACAAAACCTCCACTGAAAGAAAACCAGAGTTAACAGCAAACACCCCTTCTCCCTCCTCCCGACCCGAGCAAGATGGGGCCAGTGCAACCATGGCCCAAAAAGCCAGCACAAATCTCAGAAACATCTGTGTGTAGCTTGCGTTGGAATCACAAATAACCAGAGTAATAGGTTGTTTTCTAATTTTTATTTTAACTTTGAAATTATAAAACCTCATTGTACTGATTCGGCCTCTCAAAGGCCCTTTGGTACCACCTCAAAAAACACATTAAATATTGCCCGAGGACTGAACAGGCATCAGCTGGTAGAAACCACCCGAAGCCTCTACCACAGAAAGGGCTGTGTAAAGATCCAATCTGCCATAAGTTGGCAAAATGCATTAAGTGATTTCTGAACCTTGAAAGAGGCAGATAAAACATTTAGTTAATCACAGAAAAAAAAATCAAGGCATTATTGATTACTGGAACCAGTAATACAGGGGCAATTGTTACTCCAAGGAGGGGTAACGCATCGCTCAGACTTGAGATTCAGTGTGAACCTTCTCCCATGATAGTTGAGCCTGCACAAAACGCTTGTTCGCTCAAATCACTGAAATTGCTATCGCTTAAACGCAAGTTCTGTATAGAGAATATCTGTTACTCACCTGGCAGAAGTGAAAATCCTACCTACATGGAGAAGCGCAGTGAAACAGTATGGACAAAACTCCCTTTCCTTCACTGATAAAAGTTCTTGAAGGAAACACAACTAAAAACCCATAGTCTCATAGTGTATTTCACCAGACATGTTTGGGGGCTTATTTTTTCCTGCCCTTTTCAACCATGATTGATAT
>JAVCKT010028113.1:0-30049 GCA_032273925.1 Rhynchotus rufescens | reverse complement strand
AAATTATGAGAGCATAAAAATTCATATTGTCCTCATCCTACAAGGAATTTTGGACCTACTGACAAGCTGTGCAGGTGCAGCTGTGGTTATGTGTGGGTACATCATGCTAGACCGCTAGCAGAGTCTGTGAGCATCAGCTACAACATATTTTTTAATAGAGATTCATACAAAAACTGGTATGGGCTGAAATACTCATTTCACTCTGCTGGATGGCTGCAGACAGAAGGTTTTTACTCTGGCAGTTAGCAGTACAAACACACACCTCAAGCTGGCCTAAAGTGCTGTGCCTTTTCCAAATTACTTCCTCCCATCCTCTTTTCCACCCCCCCATATGAAAAAGCCACTTTGGCTTTAATAATGGTCAACTCCTTGAAGATTTTCCCTCCTTCCCATCTTCAGTTTTCATCAAAAAACCCTACTGCTCCAAGCACCATATTTCAGGATGACTTTAACTCTCACCTGAAATACTACCAGTGCCATTCTTCAAGTTGCGGTTTTTAGGTAACCTTGAAAATATTTAAAAATGGAATTATTATAATTTGGAGTTCCCTCAAACATCCCCCAGACGGCAATTCCTGGAGAGAAACAATGCGCTTTTACCTCTTGCCTACCATTCCCCAGGCACTCACAGTACGCTACACAGCACAGCTTACTACAGAGCATAAATCAGGATATTTAGCAGATTTCTGGACTACAAGACTTGTTAAACCTGCACAACTGTATCATATTAATTACACAGAGCATCACATACTGTCTATTAGATATCATAGCTGCATGTGCAAGCTGCCTATTTTCGTAAAAGTGAGAATGAAAGCTAACTTGTTAGCAAACTTACACCCGAGGAAGGCTTTTACACGCTATTCTGATTAAAAACAAGCAATACCACCAGCTCAGCAATCTCCCACCAACAGGAGTTGTAATGAGGAAGCAATTATGCCCCCCACAAACATTTCTAGTGCTATCTCTGAAAGGAATTTGCTCCTGAACTAACATTACTCAATACTTTTATCACTGATGTAAGAGAAAACACAAAAGCAACATGTCTAGGGATGACAAGGTTGTAGTGGAAAAAAAATGTATTTTTATTTTCCTGGCACTCTGCACTCAAATTATAGGAGTGTCTATAAGCCATCTAATACCTCGTATTTGTGGCTAAGGCAGCAGGTCCCGTTTCCTTCTTGCAGGCAGCTCCTTTGTGCATGGAGCATTCAATTGGCCTTTTAACACAGCCAAACAAAGAGGAACATGAAATTAATACTGATTGAGCTAGAAAAGGACCTCAAGAGGTTCATGGCCACCCCAAATTAGGGGAAAAAATGCCTAAACCCGTGCCAATACCAAGATACCTTAGGATTTATGCCCCAAAGGGCTCTGCTGAGCTTGCTCCAGGAGGCTCTGGCAAACGGGGAATGAACCTGGGTCACGTCAAGCCCCAGTCAGCTGCCCCAACTGGCTTCGCTTTCCAAGGGCTGCGATTCCAGGAACCAGGAAAGTAGGTCACATTCAGCGAGTGCATTCCTGGACAGCCTCGAGTCCCGGCACACACTCGGGGTCACAGCCGATAAGAGGAGAGCTAAAAAAAAAATCAGTCCTTGGGTGTAAAAACAAGCAATTAGGACAAGGAGGAAGACGACATACCCTTTTCATATATATAAATATATATACACACACATTCCATATATAGCATTAGTAAAATGCTATATATGACAAAAGAGACTGTCATATTGTGGTGTCCGCATTTCAGGGAGGACATTCTAAAAGGGAAACTTGGAAGCAGTTCAGGAAAGAGCTATAAGAATGGGCTGAGGTCTGGGAAAGCTGCCATAAGGACCTCAAGCTAATAGCTTATCCAGGAGAAGGTTAAGAGGCAACTTGAGCTCAGCCCACAAGTACCTACACAGGGAAGGGATTTTTGATAGCAGACAGCTCTTTAATCAGCCAGCTGATGTGCACAGTGAAACCCAAGAGTCAGAAGCCAAAAGGAGGCAAATTCAGGCATGAAACAAACCAAAAAAACTACAACAACAAGTAAAGCTTTCTGGCAAAGTGAGGAATTAACTGCCAAACAGCACACCTTGAGGCACGCTGGGCTTCTGCTCCCCTGGAGCTTTACATCAATTATCTGCTGGCTGGGATTCACATCTCCCACTATGTGAAAGAAGCCTAAGTGACTGGCCAAATACTCCCTCAAGACGGGCATCTCCTGGTGGCATTTTGCTCTCCTGATCTTGGGGGCGTCTGTCAGCATCTCCCACCACCACACAGAAGCTGCAGCAGTTTCAGATGTTACTGGTCCCATGGGATGTGATAGTCAGGTCCTTGATGTCCACAAGGAGTTATTCCTCTGCTGCTCCCATCCCAAATTTCTCAAGCAACTGGTTTGTGGGTCAAGAGCATGTCCACATGCTCAGAGGCCACAGAGGTTCCCAACTTGGTGCTACTGTGCCTTGGAAAAGGCACCAAGGAAGAGCTGGAGAACTGCTTCCTAAGTATCCTCCAACACGCATGCAAGCTCCTTCCTTCCCTCTAAGAGTGCAAAGTCAACCCAAATCCCTGCTGCCGGCTCTTAGAATTCCCACATGGCTTCTTGTCCAAGCTGCATTTACGGGAAAACTCAAGCCATGGCAGCCTCCACTCCTTGAGGAGCTGCAAGCACACTCCGAGCGATTAGGGGAGAGCAGGACTCGCAGCAGCTTGCATCATTTCCAAGCAAGGGCTGAAGCCTGGATGCTACCAGCAGCTTTAAGGACAAATATAGGCATCCCCCGAGTCAAACCAGCATTTGTCTATGGAAGCCAAGCACTTTGCACGGAGGCTGTGAAGTCCGTGCCTTAATTAGTGCTTGCAAGGCACTTAAATCCTGCAGCACCGAGGGCTGCAACAGCAGACAGATGAGCACTTGGAAGTGTCAGAAAATGGTATCTAGAGAGCAAAATACTGCCCATTTTTTTGCTGCGCTTCCGGCTTTGCAAATTTATCCTGAGCAAGATAGTCTCCACAGGCAGTTTCATTTGCCACAGCTTAGGGTTGTTACAAACCAAAAAATGCAAAGAGACCATAAACTTGACTCCCTTTCATCTCCCTCACCCCAAATAAATCCCGGCCTTTACGGTTAGTAGCCAGTGAGCGATTAGGAGACAGCAGATTTTCCAGGGTAGGTTTCTGAAACGCAGCAGCAGAGCTATTGTTGCTTGGGGACTCCTTCGAGGTATTTTGGTTTTTTCTTTTCTTTTTTTTTTTTTTTTTTCTCCCCCTCTTAAACACAGTTTCCATAGAAAACTCAGGCTGTGATGATGTATATGCTTTTTTAAAAAAAAAAAAAAAAGCAAAAATCTCTTCTTTTTAATAGATTTCCAGTCTGGTAGCTGTTTAAAGCTGCCTGCATTTTTTTTTTTTTTAAATGTAATAATTTTAAGACAACTTAAGCTCACTGCTCACTTGAACCTACCTTACTCTCAGAAGTTGTATCTCTACTGCTGGATGTGGTAACAGTTCCCTCCTTTGCAGTAGGCAAAGGGGCAGGGGTTGTTTCTTACATAGGCCAGCTTAAGTTTTAGGTTCCAGCATCTCTCATGAGTTTTTGGAGGAAAGAGCCCGATCTAATCAAATTTGGAAGATTCAGGGTGTTTTACAAAGGGTCTTAATCTTGCCACATGTCTCTCTGTCCAGCAATTTCACATGTCCATCAGAAAACACACCTGACTTACCTGCTGTTTCCTCCATGCACTAAGCTAAAGAGAGGGGTTTAAGCTGTTCCTCAGGCCCATGCACAAATCCAAATGGACTTGGGAAACTCCTAAACTAGACTTAGAACTAAGACATGACCTTAATCCAGTTGAGAATCTTCATAACCTCACCAAGGAGCTTGTTTTCAGCACGCCCTTCTCAGGGCAAAGCCCAGCTCACAACAGTGACTCAAGTGACCTTTCCAGGTGCTGGAGTCAGTTCTACCTCCTGTCAGGAATTAAAAAACACTGTCTTACAGCACTGGATTAAGCACCAGCACCTTGCAAAGCAGCCTTTGGTTTGGTCATGATACCACTGGCACTGAGCAGAGCCAGGCGGGCCTGTTGCTTTCTGCAAATCTCCAATTTCTCAGTTTTTGCAGTTTCAGATGAGAACTACTGGAAAAGAGATTTGTTTCAGATCAGACCCAAACAGAGATATTTAAAAATTTCCAGCAAACCGAAAAGTCATAAAAGTGTCACTGTGAGGTTGAGCACAGCCCATCACCAGGCTCAAAATGAAATAGCTTGTTTCCTCCTTGAGCTTATTAAAAGCTTTTATTAAAAATAAAAATGAGCATAAATTGAGACAGAACTTCACTCCTAATCCAAAATTAAAACTTTTTGCGTTGAAAAGATTGAAGCGAGCCATTTTGATACTCCTTCCCACCACCACCACCAGTGTTATTTAAAGGGTTGGCTATTTCCACCAGGACAATTTGTCCAAAATCAACACAAATTCCAGAAATTCTTCCTTTGAACCCACTGTGGATTCTTCAGTGAAAAACAAAGCTGTGGCTGAAGAGCCCTGCTTGGACACAGCTGGGAAGCAGCTCGTAATGAAGGTTGCTGCCATAGGCATGCCAAAAGGAGGTGCCACCCACAGGAATGTCCACAACCTGGGTCCAACAAGGCACCCAAACCAACCTGACCTTCCCGGGGCACAAGGTTGGGTCTGCACGTCATGCCACCAACTGCCCAAAGCAGTTGTGGTAACTCCTCAAGCATTTTGCAAGCAGAAGAATGGGTACAGGAGCCTCTAAACACCACAAACCTGTTGGCTATTTCACTCTTTTCACGTTATTTCACCGTTTGCCCTGTCAGTGTTTCCTTATGAACCAGCAGAGGCCTTCCCGTTTGAGCTCTGAGCTTTGTTAAGATCTCTACAAAAAGCAAGCACCAGCGCAGCAAGCTTGTTTTACTAGTCTAGATTTTTCCAAGAAAAGTCAAACAAGCTTAACTGAAAAAAAAAAAAAAATCCCACGTGCCTACTCTTCCAGACAAATTTGCAGCCTAGGTCTGCAGGCTCCCAACACTTTATAAGTAGTAAAAAAAGAGTAAAAGGGGGTCTGCAAGTTAGAGAGAAGGCTAAAAGCACCAGTCTTGATGAGAGCGCAGGGAAGAAGGGAAATGATCTCTCTTAGCTGATGGACTCAAGTCTGGAAACTTGTTTCCAACCAGAATATCTCAATAGTTAAACATATTGTGCAGCATATTGTCCCCATTTCCAGGGAGACACGATGCTGATGTTCCGGAGAGGTAGTCCAGGAGCTGCAGGAACATCTCATGCTCCTGCTTAAAACACATGGACTGGTTCACTAAGCACGCAGGAAAGCTGTTGCACTTTTATAGTGTTCCCTCAATAAGGAGTAAGGCCGAGTCTATCCCGTGTCCCTGAATTGCCGTCACAGGGAACAAGGGAAATGCTCTCAACCCCCCCAGGAAACTCGAGCAAGGCCCAAGGAACAGCACTCGTGCTCTGAAGTCACATCGGGACATTTTCACATTTCTCCCTCTGCCTAGGGGACAGACTAAAAGTCTCTTACAAAAAGCCAGGCCTGGAGCAAGATGCTAAATCTAAGAACACCATTTTTTTTTCCCTTCCTTGAAACAAATCCTTTGCAGCAGGATATTGTGCAATCCAGAGAGAGGCCACTGCTCAAGCGAAATGCCCCGAGCACAGAGGCGAGTGCTTGCAGCAGAGCCACGCCGTGCACTCGCATGCACTGTCTATACACACACTTCTGACAGTGTTCAAACCGCTCTGATTCCCTGCCAGCTGCTGTAAATTCTACCTGGAGAAGGGGGATCAAGTCCAGGCCTCATTAGGTTTTTATATTCTCTCTGATTGCTTTTGCAGGCCTCCAAGCCTGTCTCCGAGGGAGCCCAGGGTTCAAAGATCAAATAAATTGTCTGGCAGATTTATCAGGTCTCAGGGTAGGTAGCCATGTAGCAAACTTCCTCCGCTTTCCTCCCTTCCCCCCGATCCACCAGCAGAAAGAGAGGGACACGGAAGCAGAAGAGAGCCTCAAGCTGCCCACGTGCAACCCCAAGGGCAGAGAAGGGGATGAAGAGCCCAGTATCTTCTGTTGACACTAGCTCGTCAAAAGCAGTTGCAGCATGAGGAGATGCAGGCAACAACAGGACAGCCAAGCAAGCCAGAAGTCAAAATGTCAGACCAAGCATCACCAAGGGAAAAGGTTTAGGCATTTGCAAGGTCACATTTTGCAAAGTCACATTTTCCTTGCTTCCCTCTGAACAGGCACCCCCAGGGTTCCTGCAGAGGTGCCAGCCCGCCCGGTGCCTGCAGGCACCACTGATCCCAGCTCCTTAGCTCGAGCACAGGACAAGCTTTCCCCTCCTCATGCACCTTCCCATCCCGGTGTGCAGCGGTCAGGAGAAACGCAGGCTAAACTCACACCCACCTCCAACAGACCGCGGAAACACCGGGCTTCGCCAACACTCGTCTCCCTCCTTCCTCTTCAGCAGCTTTCTTGGGCAGAAACGTTCTTCTGCTCACACGGCATCTGCTGCAGAGATGACCTGACAAAAACAGGAAAGTCCCTTGTGTATTCTGAAGAGTCCTCAGAAGTAGGACTGAGTAGTCCTTAAAAAATAAAAATGATAATTAGGAAAAAAACCCCTAAAACAGAAGCCTTCAGCCCAGGCACTTTCATTTCCAGGAGATGGAGGATCTTCAAGTCCTGCCTCCCAAGGACCTTATGTGACTGGAACATCTGCCTCAAGGGTTTGGGGCAACACAGACCATGCAGCACTTCTTGGTGGGGGTTAGCTGAGATGTGCACAGGCCTGGTAGCTCCCCAGTACCCTCATAGCAAGCTTTCCTGTATCCCTGTCTCACCCATGCACTTGCCTCCCTTCCCTGTCACCCCAGATACACCAGACAGAGGAGGAGAGAGCAGGAGGCAGGATGAGCAGCCTCCCTGTCTGCTCGGGCTCCTGCCCAGGCACCTGCAGCAGCTGCTGATGGGGGTGTCCACACAAATCCCACCCCAGCAAGGCTCCAAGCGCAGCCGCAGGGGCTCGGGCAAGGCTCTGAAGGCCGTGGCTGCAGATCTAAAGCAATACCCCCTTCACCACCTCTGCTTAGGTCATCTGTTTGACAAGGGAGATCTTGGGGGCAAGGAAGCTGTGTCCTACCCACCTCTGTCCTGATGAAGAGTGTCTTCAGCCAGCAAGCCAGGAGTCATCTTCATAGCAGCCCTCTGATCCCAACTGAGCACCAAACACGCCTGTTTGTACCTTCTTATCTTGACAAAGGAGGAAGCTGCTCCCCCTTCTCGGGCTGCTGAGCAGGACAAAGGAACATCTGCAGGTGGGACAGAGGAGCCATGAGCGGTGGGACAAAGGAGTCAGGTGACCTCCGTGAGAGCACACGGAGGTTGGACATGGGCGGGCCAGGAGGGCTGCAGCTTCTGGGCACTTGGCCAATGGGGACAGGAGAGGGCCACCTCGGCCGGGAAGTTGGGATGAGAGGGGGCTGCGACCTCCAGCAACCTGAGAGACCCCCCAGGGATGTGCTTGGTGGAGGCTCCCTTTATTGAAATGAAGTTTTAGGTCTCTTCTGTCTCTGTTTTGGACATTCAGTTCTCGACAGCAGGACTTTCCACACACAATCCCGCAGCAGCTCTGCGGGATGAGCGTTGCCCCACAGCATCACGCAGGGAGCAGATGTCAGGAGACCCCGACTTCGCTCAGGGAAGGAAGCGGCCCCCATAGTTAACAACAAGAGCAATGGGCTCAGCGCACAGCAGTGCTCTTCCCTGTCACCACCTTGTGACTGGCCCAGGACACAGTCTCCAGAGTTATCACTGAGGAGCGGGAAGGAGGCAAACACACTGGGTCAAGCCCTGACAGAGATGGACATTCTCACACTGACAGCAGAAGCCCTGAGGGACAAAACAGCATCTCAGGCACTTTATCTGGGCACCGAGATGGCTCCATACTACAGGGCTCACAAGCCAGATGGTCATGAGACCTCTGAGCGGGCAATCCATGAGACCAGCCAGGGAAGAGCTCTCAGAGAAACTGAGTCAGGAGCAGAAACTAAGGAGAGACCAGGCAGGACCAGCTGCCCAAGCTGTGTCACAGACAAGGGACTTCACCTGGGAGGGGACAGAGAACAGATCATTTCAACATTAACAGAATTTCCTAGATCTTGAGGGCATTGAGAACCCATTGCTAATCAACTTTCTGCAAAGCAGAAAACTCCTCCAGTGAAAAGTTGCAGTCTCATTCTTTATTCCTTACACTTTCCTTTATGGTTTTTCCAGAGTAAGGGACTCAAGGGGCCACCAAGTTCTCATAACCATTTGCCCACTGCTAAGGCAAGCTGGAGGCCAGCCCATTACAAATGGAAGCTCCCCAAACCCCACTGCTGAACACTCAAAGTTGCAAGTGACAATCCAAGAATCGCCTTTGTCCCAAGTCATGACACCTACATGACAGTTATCAAACCTGCATGGTGGCTGGTAGAGGTATCCTGGAAAGCCCACAAACCCCAAGGGATGACTTGGTACCTAGCAGGCACAGCCAGAAGACAAGCAGAGACCTCAAGGAACTGTTGTCTCCTCCTCAGCATTTTCTCCTGGCGTTACTGCTGCAAAGCCTGGCGCCATACCTTGGGCTCCAGCATCCATTTGGATCAGCACTTTGCAACTGAAGAGTCCCCTGGAAAGCCAGCAGGGTCACCCCAAAACCACCAGGCCATGGACTCCGTGCCAATTTTGGCCTCAGAAGTGCATAAAGGAGAGCTCGACAGTCGGTCGGAGCCAGCTGGACTAAGTTCTTGCCTTATGCTAAGCTCTCCGATGGTAACGCTGAGCCCAGTTAATCAACTGTAGCGTTCCACCCCAGAGTTGGCTGCACTTAAGGGAAGAGGGAAATGATTTCTATATATAGGCTGGTAAGTGTTCTGGGAATGAAAGATGCTTTATAAAAAACTCCTCCTCAACATACAGCATCAGCTGGGCTTTTCAGGAGGGTTTTTCCCCTCCCCTCCTTCAAATGATTTTTCCATGCACCAGCTGATCTGGAGTTATCTAAATGAATTTCCACAGGCATAAAGCTTAATCTGCTCTGGTTGCAGACTTCCATATATTTTTAATATGTCAAGCAGTGGAAATTTCTCAGACTGAGTCAAGGGAGTTGTGAGGTTTACTGCTCTGGAAGATCAGAAATAGCTTATCCATCTAACAGACTTACACATAATAGAAATGCGTAAAGAGCACTTGAAATGAGATGTTTAAAACAACAAGCAGGAGACGTAGGTTAGGCAGTCACACCTAGATGGAGCTTCAGAACAGAATCCATACAAAAGCTAGAACTATTTTCTAATATATACAAATTACAATATACACACACACACACAAATATAAACAATATTTTCTATTTATCTTTTGGGAGAAGAGGTGCTTCACACACACACACCCCTGCCAAGAAAGGTAGTATTTGGAATAAAAAGCCAAGTTTTTTTGCAAAACATACCTATTTTCATCAAAACAGAATGCAAGCCCTCAAGTCAGGACTTTGTTTTCCAGGAAAATGGGCTACATTTCAGTTTCTTTTCACACTTTACAGCTATGCTCCCGCAGTTTTCTCAAAATACAACTTGCATTGATTGTAGAGTACTCTGGCATGGCAGAGCAGTGCCCACTGCCTGAACAAGCTCTGGAACACTTGGACCTGGGAGAATAAGCCAAATATCAGCACACCGAAAATGCTTGGACAGGGGCTGCTCTCAGGTACCTTGTCCCATCCATAAGTCAGGGATGTCCTGTGTTAAGGCTCAGGATTCCCCAGCCATCATCACCACACTGAGACCATCCAAATATCACCACCAATTCAGGGCACAGGGAGAACATGAGGCACCATCCCAACAAGCCCGTATATCATTAAGGGAGCTCATGGCTTGGCTCTAAGACAGCAGAGCTCATCCTGCCACGTTTTATGGGTGCAGAAGATTGGGGTGCCAAAGCAATTCAACAAACTGCGCTGCTGTCATTCCACAAGATGAATCTAGTCTGCACAGGCATTGTGAGGCACTTCACCTCTTTTCTATCGTGTCTGCTAATCCACTTCCCTGGGGACCTCAGCCTTACACCAAGACCCTGTGCAACTTGCAAGAGTTCCTCCATGAAGGGACACCATCCATTTAGGAGATATCACAGAAGATCATACTTAGGAGAGATAACCAAGACTGGTTAGTTATAGGCTTCTCTTGTGTAGATTCTCTGATGTCTAAGGGTTACATTCCCCCACTCCAAATGAGAAGAATAAATCTTTTCCTCACAATCCTCACAGAGCATTGGGAACACCTTGCCTAACCATCACCACCTACAGTATAGCTGTCTCCACTCGATGTTGGAGGTCTGTCCTTTTCAAAGAAAAATCCTTCAACGGAAAAAATCTCTGAAGTGAGATTCATCTCATGATGAATGAATCCCACCCTAAAGCCTCTGGGATTTTTTCTTTATGAAGTCTCAGTGAAATTGACTAACCGGGCCCAAAATGATCAAGGAGGACGACAGAAAGACACTGTAATTGCATTAGTTTCATTGGTCAAGAATACCAAACTAAAAAAAAAAAAAAAATCTACTCCAGAAAATAGAAGGGTGGAGTTTCTCTCCTCCACTGCTTAAGCCAATTTCAACACATAGAAATCCCACCCAAGCTCTTTCACTTGCACAGAAAGCTTGCAGTAAGCCTGCTGCCTCTCCGGCAAGGGAAGAAAGTGGAAAAATTACATCAGTTCCCCTGATCCCCTGCTTTAAAAAAAAAAAAAAAAAAAAAAAAAAAAATTTAAAAAGCAGCAGGAGCAGCCAGCATCATGATTAGAGGCTGTTAGCAGAGAGATGCCAGTGGGGAAACCCCATTCAGACACTTCACCCACCATAACCAGAGTTACTGTCCTGAGGAGCATCCTCAGTCTTCCAGGTCTGTCTTATGCCTTCTTCTCCAGCAGCCTCATGCAGCACAAGCTCCACTGCTTGGTGGGAACACTTCTGCTCTTTGTTCTCCACTGACAAAGCTGTCTAAGCCAGTCTGCTTGGTCTGAGAAGTTTCCCCCACCAGCCTAACCTGTGACTCCCATCCTTGCAGTCAGCCCAGGAGCATCCTTAGGGAACCATACAGGAGGAGAAGACATGGTCAGCACACACTGAAGTCATTCCCTTGCCCATTTTGGGACATTCAACATGTTGGCATTTCCAAGTCAAAGCTGGATTCACCAAGAGAGCTGCCAGCAACCAGACACCTGCCCTACGCAGGCAGCTCTTGCCCACCTTGCAAGCACAGAGGTATGAGGGTGTCGCACACAGGCCAAAAAATAAAGCCTCTTGTTAAAGCCAAGACCAAATTCAGCTCAAGCAATGAGGTTTTCCTCCACAGCTCCCCTGAAGACATTAAGAGCATCAGACTCATCAGGACACTCTCCAAGCAACATTTCCTCCTACAAGGCTTGACCCCGATTCCCTCCTCATTCCTGGACTCAGACCTAATGATTCTTCTTTCCAGAACGACTCTGGTCTCTACCTGTTGTTCTTCCATGTACGTAGGCTGGTGGACATTTACCTCCATCACTCCCAAACATACAAGCAGAACTGCTAACAAATCAGCTTTCCATCTTCTCTCCAGCCAAATGATTAGAAGAAAAAAATGTTTTTTTGCCTCAGCCACATGAAAGACTACAGATCACCTACAAATATTTTTATTGAGGAAGTTTTGTTCTTGCTCTGAATTGTGAATAGCTGATGCGTTGCAGGTGCTCACTGCTCAGCTGTCGATACGGTGCGTTTGAGCAGCACACAGCTGCAGCGTGCAGATGTGTGCAACCAGCAGCCAGCACGAAGCTGGGCAGCTGCTGCTGCACCAGGAGGACCTGGAAGGCTTTCGCAGCCCTAATGAAGATGGTTTCTTAAGAGGCTTGAAGGCTGAACGTCACATAGCATGAAGTTCTTCAGGCCTGGCGAGCACTGGTGACTAGAAGCAATCCCTTTGCAGGCTGTTTTGGGGAATTAAACAGAGTGAGCAATTGGGGGTGGAGAAGTGTGGGATGGATTTTGTGTGGTCAATAGGCAGCAGCTTGCACGTATGCAACTCCAGACAAAGCTGTCCCATGGATAGTTAAAGACTGGGAGATCCCAGCAAGCCCCTTCAAGACACTGGACAGCACAAAATGTAGTCAAGAGGTTAAGGTAATAAAGGGAGAAGGCAACAGCCACCTAGCATTTTAAGAAGCGCACAGAGAAGCAGAAATGTTTGCCTGTGTTGCAAACAAGTCCAGACATTAAATCACGCAGGAGCACAGGGTGATAGAGCAGTCCAGATGGCCGATTCCACCTCACATACAGTGTATGAACACCCAGCACTGAGTTCAGTGTTGACCTTGTATACCTTCATGGTAGAAGGGAGCAGCTAACCTAGGAGAGAACATGGACCCATCCACTGAGAGAACCTTCATCCACAGGACCCAAGAACAGAGCAAATTTCTGCTGGGAAGCAGGCTTTTTCTCAAATTAACATTTTTTCCCACCCAAACATCTTCAGATGAATTGCAAGAGCAAGAAAGATAACTGATAGTTTTGGCTCAGATCCTAGGCTCTTCATCCTAATGTTTGGAATTGATAAAATACTATAGGGGCAGGAGGGCTCCATTCAGCCTGGATGTTAACGGCAGGAAGTTTACCCTGGCCCTGCCTTTGTGTTTCACACATTCCCTCTGAAATTATCTGGTGACCATGTTCATAGCAGCCATCAATTTTGAGGGAATGTTTATAACTCAGCATTTGTCCCCTGGGATTTAATCTAGTACATTGTTTGGTTTAGACCTAGTTTGGATTCAGCTGAGACTGAAACCATTTTAGATCAGATCCAGTTAGAGGTTCATAAAATACTTGAAAATAACCAATCCCATCCTTGCTTGGAATGAGGATTAAAAGCAGCACACTTCCCTTCCTCTGCTGCAGAAGCATGTCAACCAAGTTGGTCATTTATGGTCAGGTCCGAAGCCCAGGCCCCAGCCACGGAACTGGGACTGATGCCACACAAATGCATCAGAAGATACAGCCCCAGAACTCTCATCATAAGAGTGAAATAAGGCAGATAATGAAATGCAAAGCCAAAGCTCTCTGCTGTGCAGAGCCAACAGCATCTCATGCGCTTCAGGGGCTCTGCACAGCCATGTGCAAGCTAAAGGGTCCTCTGTTGAGTTCATAGCCATAAGGTGTCCTACCAGCCTGAGCGTGAAGATGCAGCTGAAGAGCACAGCCAAGCCCATAGCCCTTCTCAGCTGGGAGGTTCTTCTGCCAGCTCAGCCCTAAGACAGCACGAAGGAGACTAACAGAACACACGATGAGGATGGGGCAAAGGTGCCTTAACTCCATGACAAGTGCATGAAAACACCTCATTTGACTCCAGCCTCCCTTATAGCTAAGGGGGATCCAGGTGCAGAGCTCTCAGCAGGTAGAAAACATCTTCTGCATTCAGAGCACCAGTTTAGTCTCAGATCAGCTCCTAACGCTGCTGCAGCAGCTGCTGTCACAGCCCCATGCCATTAAGGAGGAGCAAGCAGCCAAGCCAGGGACTTCTGCTGCTTTTGGCAGTGGCCCTGGCCTCACCAGCGGGTTAACTTACAGCCCAAGCCACTTTTTGCAATAAAAGAGCCAATTCACAACTGAGCTCGCTGACCAGGATGGATTGGCAGATCGTTTTTCAGCGGGGCTATTTGCCGAACATGTTTTTGGAGCGCGAGTTCATTTCCTAAGGGGGCAAAGGGGGAATCTCTCACTCCCTGGGAGCAATTAGCAAGTTAGAGGCCTCATGCTCAGCATCTCCATCCTCAAATCTGCAGGTACAGGGAGCTGAGCCCGTGTCTTACGGGGCTGGAATGCAATCATCAGTGCATCGGGGAAAGATTTAATCACCTTCCAATAAATATTTTTGCCTTTTAAAGGGAAATTACTCTTAAGAAAAGCCCAACCTGTTCATTTTTAGAATGTGTGAAAACAAACCCTTGGCCTTAATCTTTAAATTTCCTGAACTTTAGCACTTTTCTGCTTTACTTTTAATTAAAACTGGTCGGGTTTATGTATATATATACAGTACAGCAATAAACCAAGCCCAAGGTGCCTCCTTTAGGAGTGGAAAATATGCCACAATAGAGAAGGGACATCTGCAGCCCCCGAAGTGGTCAGAGGCCTGGCTGCAGATGACTCTAAAGGCGTCACCCTTGGGGACCAGGTTAGCCCTAGAGCTGCGCTTTGGGTGCTGGGCAGGGTTGGATCAGCTGGCTGGTCCCCTTATTCCCCTTCCGTGATGATTTCCACAAGCTCAGCCATGGCTGGAGCACGTGCACACACTGCCCCATGCAGGTGAGCAAAGGCCTGTCTTTGTTGCTGAACTTCCCAGTAGGTCGTGTTCTGTTTCAGAGCTGTTGACCATGGCCTGCTGGCTGCTTTTTCCACCAAAACTGCGGAAAAGAAAACACGGTTTTCACTATAAAACCCCTCAATGCTCTTGTTTAATGTGAGGTTATGTTTTCCATGAAAAGCACTCGCTTTCTAAAAACAAAACTCCTCAAACGCTTCAGGCCAGATCCCCACCACACAGTTGACTTGCAAGCACATTTCATAGAACCATGATTGGAAAAGACTTTTAAGATTATCAAGTGCAGCCAATTTCTCTCAGTCAGCTAAGTAGTAACTCCATCTCTCCAAGTGCATTATTTGCAGGGATTCCCCAAAAGGGGCACAACCCTGTCACAAGGGCATGATCCTTTCCCAGGAACGTGGACCTGGGAAGACAACCTGTAGGTGGGACTGCAGAAAGTGCCCAAGAGCAGTTAATCATAGCATTTAATCACAGCAGATATCGCCAGCATTTCCCAGTCATCTTTTGCTTTGCACTTCCAGTATCTCCACAGTTGCAGTTATGACCACATCCATGGGCCATGTCCACCTCACTTTGCAATGAAAGCTTCAGAGTGTCTGATCTCTGCTCAGGAGGGTGATGTAACTGGTTGTAGGTGGAACCGAAAACATATCAGGAGCTTAAAATAAAATCTGCATTGCACTGACGCTTCCAAACACATCATACTGTTACAGCCCTTAGAATCAGGGTTTCCATTTAGTGCATCAAATCATTACCAAGCTAATTAATGTGAAAATTTCTAAGAGAACCTATACTGGGAAGAAGTCTGTCATCAGTAGGAAAAGAGAAGAGGGAAAAAAAAAAGACATCTTAAGAATATGACAACAAGATTCTCTGCTTCTTTCCAGAATCCCATATGGGACTAGATACCTTCTGAAGATCTATTCAAGACCCCAAAATGGGATTCAGACACCAACTTGAAGGGTTCATCTACAGACACATGAGCCAAGGTCATGTGGTCATCCAAGGCCATCCATTGTATTGCTTCAAAACAGACAATAGCAGCACAGCCTCATTGTCTCATTTGTATCAGAGCAACTTGAAAAAAAATAAGTTCCATGCAAATCCTGTGCCAACTACGCGAAGCAATGGAAGAAAGAGCAGTCCTGAATTGTTTGAGCATATTATACATACCTGTATATGAAAACAGTTCCATTTTATGACATTCACATAAAATGTTCAAGTAGATTTCTTCTATTTAATCCAAGAGGTTAAAGTCTCTCAAAAAAGCCTTTAGCATTGAATAATGAGGAGCTTGATCAATTTAGCATTGATAACGAGGAGGTGGAGGAAGAGAGCAAGAAGCTATTCCTCAACACAGGGTCAACCTAAGGAGTACTTCATATTTATTCTCTTCCCATATAGGGCCAAAAATTAAACTCAGTCATTTGTACTGTTCTCCTGGCAGGCTGTTGTTTCGGATAATTGAATACTCTGGCAGTGAGCTGCGCTTTGAGCAGTATTTTAACAATGGACTATGAGCAGTTATAGACCTCAAAACTATATCTTATAAATGAAGAGAGCAACTAGTGAATAACCACCTTAATAGAGTGGATCTCAATTTAATAGAGGAATAATTTTATGAAGTTACTAATGAATGACTCCAACATATCACTCTAAAGATTTAACTACTAAGTAGACTTAGTAGACTACTGAGACCTTAACTCAGTAAGCAAAGTTTAAGCTTCCCCCAAGTCTCTTGAGCAAAATCAAGAAGTTTTACAGAGCAGCCACACAGGGAACCTTACCAGGCCTCCTTTCGTCCCAGGAAAACACACTCCAGCACAAGCCTTCAGTGATATCTGCAATGTCTGACTAGAGAAGAGCTGCGAGGCTATCCCCCTCCATAGGAACCCAACCATTTCCTCACATGCTTCATCCCAGGGAGCACTGCATGAAGGTCTGCAGACTCATTTAAAGACCTGGAAGATCATGATGCTAAGGGTTTAAGGGAGAGACACACTGAGTATTGGCAAAGTAGCCATGCCACACTGATGTAGCTGTACTGCATTTATGAGCAAGTGCTGCAGCAAGGTGAAGGACACCAATAAAAGAAGAGGCCCAAGGAAGCGGTATTGTGGCAAGACAGTAACACAGCTACAAGTTTCCAGGAGGAGATATAAGGTTGGAAGAAGCAAGGAGTAACAAGAAGTGAAAAGAAAGCAGAAATAGGAAAACCTGCTTTTGAAGAACAAGGGACTCACTTATATGGAGCAACAGAGGCTCCTTCTCACTGAATACCAACCACCAGGCCCAAGTAGCCTCTCTCCTGGAACAGGGCATTCAGCAGAAGATTCACCTCCAAACACTCAAAACACAGGCACATATACTCAAAACAAACACAACAGATTTTTTTTCCTTTACAAAGGAAAGAACAAATACTTCTAAGGCATGATTCATCTTAGGCTCTCATCAATTTAGGCCAGCCTTCCTCTGGGTTAAGGATACCTTCTCATTAGGCCTTTGTAAATGAGCAAAGGTTAAAACCCCATCAGCAAACTATTGTGTGGAGAACTGAGAAGAACCATCCCCAAAGAGAACAAGAACTTACTTTTCTGTCACTCACCAGGGCTCTTCCCATTACCTTCCCCCACCAGCACCTACCCTTTGCTAAGGGCTGGGATTAGCAGCCTTGCCTTATATAACTTAGCAGCCCATCTTCAGTGGCCTCTGGGCACATTAGTGATCGATAGAGTCCACCTGCTGAAAAGTGCTTGCCTCTGTTTTGTCCTGCATAGCAGCTGTTCTGCTCTTTCCCCTTGTTTCTCAGATATGCTTGAATTCTGGTGATGCTTCAAGGGATCATTTCCTTAGCTGATAGTAGATTGTTCTCAGAAAACACCCTTCTCAGTCCAATGCACTTGGTGTACATCACTTAGGTGCTCGGGGAGATTTGGATGTGAGCCTAGGTCAGCCAAGGCATCTGTTTCTTGCCCATGAAGAGCCCACAGTGCCAGCAAGGCCACGTTTAAGTAGAGCTCAGTCCCACCTTGGGCTGGCTGAGGGAAAGAATCTCCTTCCAACAGGAAATCCCAGGGTTTTCCCAGTCGTTTTCACCCAGGATTGAAGCAAGAGGTTGAAATATCAAATACTCTCCTGCTGAGGTGCCTAACGGGCGTTATATTTGGCTCTAGCAATTGTGTTTGCTGAGGTGAGCCTGAGGTTTCTGCAAGGAGAGAGGAGGACGTGAAGGGATTGAAGGAGGTGGGAACACAGCAATGAACACAAGCTGCAAACAGAACGCTGCTGTTCATCACAGCACCCTAGAAGTGCTTGGCACTTAATTTTGGAGAAACTTGGTTTTGCCTCTGCAAGAAATAGAAGAGCAGGGAACACTGTGATAAGGGCATGAAAGGAGGATGTCTGGTTTGAACACCATCCCCAGCTGCTCTTTTGCTGAACCACTTTGCTTGGCTGGTGTCAATGGATTGGGACAATATTTAAAGGGCAGAGAGTTAGTGGGGATACGGGAATCTGGCTATATGGTTTTGGGGGAAAAAAAATAGTTATTAGGTTCTTGGTGCCACGTTAGGAGGGAATTAGCCCTGTGAAATGTGGGGGTCACAGTGGGGAGCCAGGGGCTGCTCAGTGGGAAATGTTGGACTAGATGATCTCTAGAGGGCCCTTCCAACCTTGAATATTCTGTGATTCTGTGACAGAGCCAAAGGAGCAAGGGAGTGTGCAGCTTCCACCAGAGAAAAGGAGCAAGAATGAAGGACTCCTTAAATGTTGGGTGAGTCAAGGCTAAAGAGAAGGACCAGAGTGTGGGAGAGCCAGGAAGAAGCCTGAGAGTGGTCATCAGTGAGCAGACTGGCTAGAAGGGGCTGAAGAGATGACAACTGAAAGGATACAGGGCTTGCTGGAGGAGCAGGAGAGGGAAGAGGCAGCAATTAGAGCCATGAGAGCAGAGTGAAGGAGGCTCTTGTGGTGCTCGAAGTCCTCCCACAGACTTCCTCAGGCTGGGCTCCCAAACATCGCGTTCGCGAGTGGGTGGTGTGTCTGAAAACACAAGGGTCTGCACGCAGCCTGGGCAGAAGGGGTTTGGGGTTTTGTGTAAGATTCCAGCTTTGCATCTTTAGCCCAGAAGATCTCAGGTTAAAGATTTGGGGGATCACTCTGAAAAGTGCTGCTTTTTTTTTTTTTTTTTTTTTAATGACCACCTTTTGCAAGACTTTTAGGATGGAGCAAAGACTGGAGGTCAGTAGTGCTGGGGGAGTCATTTGGTGGGAGAGGTGGAATTTAAGGGTATGCAGGAAGAAAGTTGGCAAAACTGAAGGAAAAACCCAAAATCTTCCAGCTGAAACTTTCCTGAGTTGCCTCAGGTAATTTCTCATCCTGTAAGTTAGTGTTTCAGCTGCCCAAGTCAGTGAGGGGCAGGGAGATGGAAGTTAGGCTGCTGCTTGTCCCCTTGGGGGACAGCTCCATGGGGAGCTTCACAAGTAGGACATGTTCCTTCCATAATCCATCCTGGAATCCCTCCGTGTCCCAAAGCCCGAGCGCTCCGTGATGCATTAGTTGGAGCGCAAGAGCAGCAGGAATGAGGGACGGTCTCCAGCACCAGGTCCTCGCGCCAGCCCCGCTCGCTGCCATCGGGAAAGGGATTTCCCTAAGGAACGTCCCCGGGGTTCGGGTCGGAAGCGGCCGCCTGTGTCATTTGGACAGCTCCAGCCTCCGCGTTTCCTCTGGGGCGACCCTCTCCACTCAGATGACTCGCCCGACTTCTCCTTGCTCAGCCGCGTTCCGAGAATTCCTCTGCCTGCCGCCGAGCTGACATTTTCTCTCCACACCCCGTTTCTCTGTGAACCCAATAAATAACTTGAATGGCTCCCAAAAATATTGAGCATTTCATCTGGCTTGAAAAAAGTAAAACAAAATAAAAATGCGATAAGCGAAAGAACAAGATGTTATTCCGGATGCTGCAGTTCTAGGTGTTAACAAGTAACTTGCAGCCCGGCCGCCTGGGTGCTCTGGATGGCAGGTAACCCAAAGGACAATTTTTTTTATCAACTCATCTAATTTTCTTGACAGATGTGGCCAAAAAAAAAAAAAAAAAAAAAAAAGCAGCTCCTTCATTTCTTACTCTGAGCCAAAGATGGAGACGGATGAGAAATCTCAAGCTTTCAATAAATGTTTTACATGGATAAAAACTCTATTTTTGGTTCTCCTGTGCAAAAACAAAAGAAAATGAATAACATTGTCCCTGTTGGAGTCGAGCTTTTTTTCTTCTTTCTAATTCTTTTTCCTTTCCACGCTGTGAAGGGAGCACGCCAGAGGTCAGGCACAGTTCAGAAATATAGACAGTCCAGGAAGATTTTATGATTCCCCTCAGCAGGAAGGTTGGGTTCTTCTCGGACTCCCAGATACACAAATGAAATGAATTTCTTCCGTAATAACCGATGCTGGCCCCTTCCAAAGCAATAATGGCACGGGTACAAGGCAGAAACAAATCCAGCGAAGATGGTCTTGAAATATCAGCTACTGCTTGTTATTAGATTTCCTGAAAAAACTATGATCTTTCATTAAAAGTTTTATATCAAGGAGCAGGAGAGCGCCAGCGGTTGTTTAACTAGAGCGGAGTGAAATGTTCTAACCTGGCTTGCTTTCCCCGCAAAGGGAATTAAAGCTGTTGAGTGAAATCCTGCGATGCTGAATAATAAGCACAAGCGAAATAGCCTATGATGGAACGGAGGAGCTCGTGGGGTAGCCCAGGGCAGGAGCATATGAGGAGAGGCAAACGAGTCTTAGTTTCATCATTCCCTCCTCTCCAACGTGAGACTCGCTCTTTCTGCTCAGCCACCAGCAGAAGAAAATGCAAAAGGATCTTCTAGATCTGGATAATAATTCCAGGGAGAGAGGTGAGTGCAGGACACTGGCGTGAGGAGCAGTTGGCCACAGGGACATATCGAGGGAGATGAGGCTGACGTCGTAATGAAGGGAAATGTACCCTCAGATTTGGGGATGGGGCCAGAAAGAAACATCAGAATGATGTTGATGAGATCGACATGATCAGAATGGTTGAGTGCAGGATGACGTGGATTGGCAACCTCAGCAACCTTGCCATAGATGGGCAACCTCAGGACCTTCCTGACAGCAACAGCTTTTCTTTGGGTGGCCCTAGGAGACAAGGCGCTCTGTCTGCCACCAGCGGTGGTAGGACCTGTGCATGACTCTTCCATCATCCATCCTCACCATCCCCTTGTCATTCACAGAACAGGTACAAGCCTGAGCTTCCAGAGCCAAACAGATGTGGCCGCAAGGAGATGGGGAAAGACGATAATCCAGCCAATTAGCAATCAAGGAATGAGCCATAGCCCACCTACAGACTCATGACCGTCCAGCTTCCAGCCTTGGATCTATTTCCAGCTGATACCATATGCAGGCAGTCTATTTAAGAGCTAGCCTTTTGGATAGAGCCTGTTGGAATTTGTACTGTTTTTACTACTTCTTCAGGCCAGTTTTTCTCCGTCTTGGCTGGCGCTCCTGATTCCAGTCTCATATCACACTGTAGTATCGTTTTATTTTATTCGCAGCAGCTGCCTGAGCTTCCAGGAGGGATAGATTGAACCCGAGCACTTTCTTGGAGAAGCCCGCTGCTTCTGGGGTGGGTACTGGTTGTGGAGCCAGCCTGAGTTTCATCAGGAACGAAGAAAGGAAAACCTCACACCAAGTTCTGCATTGCTTCGTAGGGAAACTTGCCGCTTGATGTGAAATGGGGGGAAAGGGGTCTCTGAGGAAAGGTGCTCCCTCTCTCCTTGATCCTGATGCTGTCCTACTTTCTGACCTTGGCCAAGGTATCACCCTTCCGCTGCTGCTGCCATCCATGGGCTGTCTCTGGCTCCCAGGGCATTTCTACGCTGCATTAATGAGTTGGCAGGGTCGCGTTAGCCTGGCGCACTGCCCAAGCTAGCAGGTCTTGCCTCTCTTATAGCAACTGCCCTTTAAAAACCCTACTGCAGTTCCCAGTTCTCAGCTGGCAGCAGCGCGAGCATCGTGCCCCATTTCGTGAGGTTGCCATCCCCCGAGGATGCGTAGTACGTATCACGATACACAAACCACGAGGAAGCACAACACTCATCCTCTCCAAGGGAAATGTGGTCTTCCTTATCCAGCCGTTTGCTTGCTTACTGGTTAAGTGCATTGCTTTGCTCAAGTGCATTGCTGCTGCGTGTAGGTAAGGATGGACTAGAGAAAGGGGGGCAGCCTACAGGTTAATGGGCTGGGGTGGCCCGGATTGGGGTTCCCTCATCCAACCTTCTATGATGCATGTGCATGCATGAGGAGATGGCCTCAGGAAAGTGATGAGCCCCCAGGAGTTGCCTTCTGCTTGGGCAGTGAAAAGAAACTGGATCCAGTTGCGTCTGCAGAGGGAATTTGGTGCTTGGAGGCTGACTGCCTGTTTTCTGCTTGGGAAGTGTGCCGGGCTCACCCACGGGCTCTGGCAAGGAGCTCCCCGGGAGCCGCAAGGTCAGGGAAGGGGGTCAGCGCTTTGGTTTCGCGTCTCGTTGGAAACATGGCACGCGCCCCTCGTCCCTCCCCCGGGCAGCGTTTCATTGCGGGCAGGCTTGGGGGAAGAGCGCGGCCCCTTCCAGGCCACCCCGGCTCCTCCGGCAGCGCTGCGGCTTCTCCGCGGAGGTCGGCGGCCCGAGAAGCAGCAAGGAGGCCAAATCTCTGTAGGAGCTGCTGAGAGCTCCGCGGGAGGTGGCAAGACAGGCTCGCAGGCAGGAAGCCACTTGCTGACAATGCTCAGCTAAGGGATTGTAAGGGATTTCATTTTTTTTTTCCCTCCCCAGCTCCAAGAACAGCTCCTGTTCTTTGCACCCCCAAAGCTCCTGGTGCAATAAATGGATAGAGCCCAAAGATAGAGCCTGAGTCCTCGCACGCGCTGAGCTGTGATGGGCGAGAACGGAGCTTGCTCTGCTTCAATGGCCACGGTGAGCAACGTGGCCAGAGCATGGGCTGTCTTCTCCATGCACCTCTAGCTTCTCCCATATAATCCACGAGTGCTGGGGGACCGTGCTATATAAAAAAGTGATGCCTTAGCCCTCCCAACCAGCGGGCTGTATGGATAATCTGGAGCGAGCTCAAAGCGGTGCTGCATACAGCATCTGTCAGAGGACTCCTGTAGCAGGCCAGGAGCAGGAAGGCCATCGAGGAGAGCAATTCATCAGGCTCCAAGCTTGCTCCTTCGCCGAATCAAAAGACCTTTGAAAAGGAGCCTGTGCTGTTTTAGCCACCCATCGATGGCCAAAACCTTTAAAATGTCATATGCTGAAAACTCAAGCTGCTGCCTTGCTAGGGATGGGGAGCTTTATGATAAATATTTCATGATTGTTTTCTAAACTTTGGGCTTAAGCTTGAATGTAGCATGAGCATGAGATATTAGTGTTTGCCTTTCCCAGTTCCATCCAGGATCCAGTCGGGACCTCTCTGAGCCTCTCAATTTCTCCTGTTACAGTTTTTAACCAACCTGGATTTCACATGAGTGATTTCAGTGCAGAACTAGCCAAGAAGTAGCATTATAACTTCTACAATTAGACTAAACTTTTCGTTATTATTCATAAATAGAAAATTTTCCATAGGTACTTTTTTTTTTGATTAATATCCTCAAATTCAGGTAATAACATCCCCTGAAAATCAAAACCTGCGTAGAACTTTTACTTTTTTGCCTTTTTAGTTTCTGAGAATTCCCAGGAAATCCAATAATTCAAATTAAAAGAAAAAAATCCACAAAAGTTGTTTGCTGACAAAGCCATTTATCTCCGAGCAAATGAAACCTGACCTACCCTAGCTTTACATGAAAGCAGCCTTTGACTCCATAATGAAGACTAAAAGGGCTTTTGTTTAAAGAGCTACTTGCAAAGTGGTCTAGAAGGCTCACATATCAGTGGATTGGCCTCAAAATCACTGCACCGCCTTTGGAGCTGAGGTGGGTCTCGTCCTGCAAATTTGCTGTCCCCATCTCTGGTGGGTTGGGACGAACCCTTCCCTCGTCTGCATGATGGGTGTTTCTCCGTGTCCCGTTTTTTGCTGTTTCTTCTCCAGAACTGTAGACAAAACAAAGCAGGTGGGACCTGACCCAACAAATGAGATCACTGCCCTCCTGCGGGCTGGAGAACGGCGTGGAGAGACTTCCCCTCTCGTGTCAGCCGGGTCCTTCTGGTTCGGTCGTCTCCAACATCTGGCGTGCAGCTACAGAGATGTCCGAGCATTCAAGTCACAGGTCTCTTCTTCAAAGCTGTTTAAGAGCCGCTCAGCCAGCGAAGCTCCAGCCTTGGGTACAGCCTGTAACGCACACATGACATGCTCTCCAGGCCGTTGGAGTAGCACTGACGACATGTACCGTGCCAACAGGATGAGGAGGGGAGCAAGGAAGAAAACTTGCGTGTCCCCTGCAGTCAGGCCATGGATGAAGTCTTGTCCCAAGGACTGTGTTTCGAAATACCAGATCCTTGCAGGCGAGGAGGAAATCTTGGACCAGAGCGCCCAGGGGTTCAGCCAGACCAGGATGAGCCGAAGAGCCAACTTGAGACACCCCCAGTTGCATCCAAGCTGATCTCTGGTGGCAGAAAGGGGCTAAAGAGGTAGCAGAGGTCAGGACACCAACCCATCCTGGGACCTGCACAGTATCCAGATACACAGCCCTAGGAGGGAGAAGATTCAGGCAATAAGACAGGTAATTGCTCAAGCCGGTTGGAACCACTGTATGGGCCAAAAACTTCCTACCCTTTCTTGAGACAGAAGGAAATCAGTAAGTTCAGACGTGCTGATGCTGTGTCCTGGCATCAGTACTCCCCAAGAGTCACCAAGACAGTGGGGCGCGGTGGGGATGAGGACACCACGAGGCTCTGAGAAGGCCTGTGAATAGCAAGGTGTGTGTCGGCCTCTACAGCACCGAGGAGCTTTGGCAGGATCTCCGCTCCTGACAGCTTTAAACACAGCACAAAGAAAAGACTGTTTTTAGAAAAAAAAAAAAAAAAAAGTTCTTATTTTAAAAAAAGCAAGAAGAAAAAAAAAATCTTCACATTTAAAACTCTTTTTATTGCCCTCATTGCTTAAGATAGCGTTACCATAAATCGACTCGACCATAACATTATTTGGAAACCAAAAGGATTACCACATCTATTAGAATATTTAAACCATATGTCTGGGGTTCAGAGCTCCCAGTCCCACAGTGCGTGCACGTACTGGCCAACCAAGCTTCTGCTCCTGTTGGCAGGGAGCTGATAGCTCTGCACAGAGGGGAGGTCTGTCTCTCTGTATTGATGTGGCAAATTGGGCATTTCTTTGTTCTTTTATGGCAGCATTTAGCCAAGGACCACGAGGTAATTTATCAATAACATGAAAACCTCTCAACCCGAGCGCCTCACCGCCAGTAGCAGCATGAGGCCTGCTCTGTCCCACAAGGTGAGTGACTCCACACGGAGAGAGGAGGGATGGAGCGAGATCGCAGACGTCCGCTTGGGTCCTGGGGGCTCCCAAGAGGACCCGAGGAGGGCCCGTCCCTGATGCCAGCCTTTAGGAGTCCAAGTTGTGGCCAAAGTGACTAGCCCCGAAGGGACACCAAACTGGAGATGAGTGGAAAGCAGATAGAGGAGTCTGGATTTTCACCTCTCAGAGCAAGGTCCCCATGGGTGACATCCCACTGCTCCCCTGAGCGCAGAGCCATGGGATGTGGCACTGGGTCACCCTTGCCATAGATTTATCAAGGGCTCGCTCCATTTCAGTGCTCTAAGCCCCTGGGCTGCCCTGATCCTTCTAGGCTGATGTGTCCCAGGACCTCTCCAGCACCATTACGGGTTCTTTATGCATTGCCCAGCATGGTGGTGGAGTCCTCTGCTCCAGCCACTATCAGGCTCTATAAGCTAGCAACCGTCCCCAAAATGCCTCAGTGTCCCCCTCTGAAAATTGAGCCTCTGGTTTGCTGTGGGCTTCAGGTGCTGAGAACTTCAGTTTGACTTGGATGCAGTCTGCAGCTGAATGGGGACATGTCAAGATCCTCTCCAAGAGCCACCCACAAGGGTGGGTTCTCAGGAGGCAGTCTGTATCTTCAGCATCGCTTCCCACCCATAGCTGTGGGTGCCATTGTGAAGCTACACACCCACCCAACCACTTCTGCCCCTGCAGGAGGGGGACACGTAGGCCAGGGCAGTTCTGCCCAATTGCTGTGTTCCCGTGGAGTTTGGGACCCAATAGGAGGATATGAAGGACAGCTCCTTCGTAAAGAGGAGCCTAAGAGCAAGTCTTGGAGCTTCCCCTAGCCTGTGCAGGGAGGTGGGCAGGCAGGGCTGCATTGATCTACACTTCATAGCCTTCTATGTTTATTTAGACATCTTTTTTTTTGTATATTATTTAGCCATCTTGTGTGAGACTGACTTACTGAAAAATTTACTTCAAAGACAAATGTGTTTTACTTTAGCAGAATTGTTTCTAAGCTGCATCATTTCCCAGGCTCATTTTAGGCTGTGGCCACACAAACACCTTCAGGCAGAGGTGAGAGACGTCACGGATGGAGAACCTGCAGCAGGGTGAGAGGGACTCTGCCATGCTGGGTTCATCGTGGCACCTTGGCACGGAGTCTGATCCAGCTGCGAACAACACGTGAGCATCAAAGGGCAGGTAGGCAAATAGGGAGAGCAGGAAACAATAGATGAGGTGGGTTCTATTCAGCTCTAAAAGTTAAACCGCCGTCTAAATGAGATGAGTTTGGCATTTCCCTCCTTAAGGTCCTGCTTCCATTCTTTATGACCTTGCCATTTTCCAGCTCTCTGGTATGAACTTTTTCATGTCGAACGTCTAGCCAGCCCTGCATTTTTTCTGGTCAAGTTTCACCAAAAGTGGTGTTGCTATTTCTGAAAACTGAACTCGCTAAAAATACGCTGCCTTGCACACAAGGGAAAGAAAGATCTTGCAAATGGTTCCCTGAGGAATTCCAGCACCCAAATGCTTGAGAGGAAGGACTTGAAGACAGGTTCACCCTATACATCCTAAGAAGGTATTCCTTGTTAATCTATTTGGCTGCAAATCTATCTGGCTACTAGGATGGCTAAGTTAAAAATGTCCTTTCATATCTGCTTTAAGCAGATGTACTGCAAGCAGAGCACTGCCGAGCAGGGCCACAGGGGCTTGTTCAGGGTATCCCCAGCTCCTGGGCCTCTGGAGAGGAGAAATCCGCATGTGCTACCAGCATTCCTGCTGCTCCTGGGGATGAGTGGATTAGGGGAGAGCAGCTATGCCCAAAGATAAACAGAGAGAAATAGAGGAGGTGAGGAGTAGGGTTTGGAAAAGAAAATCTAAGATTTGAAGGAATCCTAGAGCTGTTTAGGTAGGAAAAAATAAAAGCAAGATCTTCACTTGCAGAGAGAGAGTTATGCAGGATACTGGGAATGAGGGTATGAGCCCAGGCTAGGTGGCTGCGTGTGAAATCACCACTTTTGCTCAGTTTCCAGCAGTTTTCCCTGTAACCTGCTGTGAGCTGCATAATCAGAGGTTTGGGACAGACGGGAATGTCACAGGGAATGTCATTCAGGAAAAACAGACCTGTCTCATGGGGTGAGTGATCCCACACGTGTTTTGACCTACCTGCTGTCTTAGCACCTTTCTAGTACCTCCCTGGATGTCTTGGATACCTCCCTCAGGTGTCTTGGATACACTCCGAGGACATCCGTCCTGGGGCTCACATCCCTGCTGTACCTGGTAGATGGTAACTGCCCGGGTCATCTCAGCTCCATTTGCTGTGCCAAGTGGGATGTTTTCCCATGCTCTTTGAGGTGGAGGGGAGAGGGGAGGTCTTTCCTCCTATGAACTTACAAGCCTTTTGCCAGGGCTCACTCCAGCCTGGCAAGCGAAGAGAAGATGTCCCGCTGGGGTTGAAACACTCCGGCAGGCTGAGCTGGAGGGGTTTGGCCACCTGGATGTCCCTCAGGGCCGGGGATCACAGCGACAGCAGCCAGGTTTGTGCATTAACTCTTCTAGCTAATGTTGGGGAGGAAAGGCTGGCAGGAGAAGCCAGGGCTGCAGCCTTGGGGCAGCGAGGTTCTGCAGTCAGCTCCAGCACGGCTCGCTTTTGCCTCATTTGCAATGGAAGGGCTCCCTCTGGTGCAACCACGAGTCCTCTCTGCATTTACCTCTTTTCCTCTTTTCTTTTTTTTTTTTTTTGTTTTGTTCTATTTTATTTTGTTATCTCTCCATAAAGGATATTTTGCTGCCACATTTCTACTCTGGATGGGAGGACAAGGCCCACCCTTACCTGGCCTTCTTCAGAGCCAAGAAAACCCAATTCCTTGACTTGCATCCGCCACTGAAATATCTGCCCGTTCATGGCATCATCAAGAGACAGAAATCTGAGGGAATCTGCCCTGGTAGGAGGGAGAAGGTGACTGCAGCACGTGCCATCCCCTCGGAGCTGAGGGCCAAACCTGTGATGTGAAACTGCTCGGTTAGTTGTGGCCGTGGGCATCGATGGGACCTTTCTGGGAAGTGAGACAGGGCAGTCAGGATGGGAAGGGAGCAGAGACCTGTCTCATGTCATGTCAAAAGGCAAAAAGGATTGAGATGGGCTCTTTATCATCAGACGTCCTTCTCCGCTTGGGAAATGTCTTTGTGCCTGGATGTCAAGGCCAGGACTCTGCTTTGCCCATGCCTGAGTCCTTATGGAACCGGACCTCTTCCTCCTAGATAGAATGGGGGAAAAGTGCTGGGGACGGGGCATATAGCACAGCTGTGTCATTAGCTGGCAAAGGGTTTGGAGCCTGACAAAACACCTAGGGACTGTCCATCTGGCCAGGCTCATCCCTGTAGGCATCCCGAGACCTCCGTCCGGAGGAAGCTCCTGCATGAGGAACAAGCAGCGTTTCCAGCTCCGGGATCTTTGCAGGCTGGCGAGACAAGAGAAGGAGAGATCTGCACCCTTTGCTCTCCTAGGCTTTGCAGAAGGTCATCAGATAGCTGTGCCCAGAAGAACCCACCGTGTTGCAAGGGCAAAGAGCAGGTCCCAGAGCTACTAGCCTGCCCACGGCTGCTCCTCACCAGCATCCAAGCCAGACGCTGCTCTCCCGACATTCAGCCCACGAGCTGACGACGCTCCCACCACCTCCGTCCTGCTTCCATGGCCCAAGGTGGAGGATATCGGTGCCGGGCAAAACAAGCCCTTGTGAAATAGCAGAGAGCAGGGCCCGCGAGGCGACAGGGATCAAAGGTGCGCTGTAATATCGCAGCTGTTGTTACGGATGGGTTGCAGATGTGGAGGGGCACTGCTCCGACCAAGGCTAATTCATCTTGTGCTCGCAGAGCTGCTCTGGCAAAGGAGGATTTGAAAGTTCCCACATGATTTTTTTGTTTGTTTCATCTTTTCCTTTTTTTTTTTTTTTTTTTTTTTTTTAATTAAGTTTCTCCTGATTGCAAAACCAAATGTAAAAACCTGCAAGTCCGGATCACTCTGGGGACTGGAGCACTCAGAAAGTTCCTGACAAAATTATAACACGTGTTTTATTTTTGCACTGTGGAAATGTTCTGGCTGAGAACGAGTTGCATGCATTAATTATGGCCATCGATGGCACCATGCTTTAAAAAGGCAGGAATGCAAGAATTGCTATTAATTTCATTGGAACTTAGCAATGAATTCGGAGGCAGAGCACACTGTTCTTGAACCACAAGAGGAAGAAATCCCAAATAATTTCAAGCAAAATTTGATAAATTATTTAGTAGTTTTATTATTTAGTAGTCTACATATGCTGGCCAGCCAGCCCCCATGCAGAAGTGAACTTCATGATCACTGTGCTGTGGAAGGATGAGGAAGCAGATCTCCATGCTCGGCACACTACATCCTCACCCCGAGTCTTCTTGTCTTCTCCATGTCTGTGGTTGACATCCCCTTCATTTCTAACCTCAACAGAAAGACTAGTGCTTGGCTGGCCATGGTGCAAGAAACTTGATGTCATCTCTCCAAACTTCTATGGGAAGGGGCTGCTCAGGGAGACCTGAATGGGCTTCTGTTGTTTGCTGGCCAAGGGGAGAACTCCAGTTTCCTTGGAGCTGCCAAATCCCCACCCAAATGCAGTGGAAAATAGCAGTGCTGAAAAGACCTAAATGTCCCTCCAGCTTCTGAAACTCCTTGGCAGCATCCAGCCATCTCAGCATCCTTCCTGGGGAAATGGGCTTTATGTTCCAGCCATGCATCTCCTCATTTGCAAGGAATATTCTTTTTCTTTTCTTTTTTTTTTTTTTTTTTTGGTTCTCCCATTTTAGGCACCCCAGACCTTCCTTCCCACGGAGAGCACCGTTTGCTGCAGGGAATGCAAATAAAGTCTCTATGGAGGTAAATGACATGTTGCACTCTGGCTCTGATCTTCCTTTGATTTTCTTTAATAATGGAAAGCTGAAAAGGGATGGCCACCCCCAAAGATGCCGTGAAATGTTCTGAAGGTCAGTATGGTGTAGATAGTGGAATAAGATCTGAAATAAAGCCAATATGGAAGTGGCCAGAGAAAGAAAGAGAGAGAGAGAGAGAGATAATGAAAGAAAAAGAGAATGAGAAAGATGCAGAAAGAGGAAGAGAGGAAAAGAGAGAGAGAGAGAGAGAGAGAGAGAGAGAGAGAGAG
>JAVCKT010028112.1:0-21584 GCA_032273925.1 Rhynchotus rufescens | reverse complement strand
CTCGCCGCGCGCGGCCGCGGCTCCGCGCGGGGCCGGGGGCTCCGGGCCGCCCGGCGGGGCAGCCCGGCGGGTTTCGGCAGCGGAGCCGCGCGCCGGGGCCGCCCTGCCGTGCTGGGCCCCGCGGAGCCGCCCGGGGCAGGTTTCACCTCCGCCATGCCGGTCCGTGGGGAGGGAACGCGGCTATTTTTATCTGTGCCAAGCGCTGCCGCAGGCGAGCGCGAGGCGCCCGGCGGGGCTGGGCAGAGCGGGAGCGCGGGGCAGGGCGGGCACCAAAGCCACCCCACGGTGTCCGGATTGCTGAAGGGCCCCCCGGTCACTGCCGCGCTCCTCAGTGGGTGCCAGGCGCCTTGCTGGGATTCACGGCGCTCGGCCTCGAGCCTTGCTCCTGGCGGGAAAGGCTCCCTGGGCCATGGGAGCCGGGCTGTGGGACGCACCTGAGGGTGGCGGGGGCGGCCGTCAGGCTCGCAGGTGGCCTGAGGACACGTGGCTCTGGGACACTCGCTCCCAACCCTGCCGGGTGCATCGGATGCCACAGAGCCCCATCGAGAGCCCCCAGACTCTGCCCCAAACCCAGGACAAGCCCAAGCTGCTCCCATCCACGTGAGCGAGCGCGGGCTGGAAAGGAGCACTCGGCATCACCACACGGAGCTGGGACACACGGGAGCTGCCACCCCAGGCACGAACCCGAGGCACAAACCCCCCAAAAGAGCTGGCAGCAGCTCTGCCGGGGGCAGCGGGGCAGAGAGAGGTGCAATTTGACACTTCACTAGGTAACCATGAGGCATTGATCTGCCCTCGCAGCCTTCGCCTTGTCTAATTGCATATCTCCATCCTTATTAATTCTATTGGAAAAGCAGGGAGCAGAGCTCAGAAGCCTGATCCTGTCTTCAGGAAATTTCAAACAGAGATATAATTGCCGAGTACTTTAAATCACGGTGCTTTATCCACTATTAACAGTATTTTAAAGCCACTGTCAGCAAGAGCCATCCTCGGGACGTGCTCTCAGCACATGCCATTAATCTTATTTTGGCTGCGGTTGCCGCGTGCCTCTGGGCTCGGGTTTAGGGCCAGACCTGCTGCCCAGCAGGACAAGGCCTCGGGCTGAGCTGAGATGTGGGACTTGGTGACAGCTCCCCTTCCCGGAGCTCGGGAAGCCACCCATGGGACCCAGGGAGCAACTAAAATGCTCAGCACAGGCTCCTGGCGGGAGCTGAGAGCCCCCAGGACAAGGAGCAGCAGCTGGGGAGGGAGCAGTGGGAAATACAAACTCTTTTATCCAGTGATTCCTTCCCTGCAAACGCACCTGGCTCCTGCAGGCACTGCCCAGCAGGGACACACAGGGAGCTGGGAGCCACTCTGAGATTCAGACCTTGGGAGAATTTCAGCTCCTAAAAATCCCGCAGATCTAAGGGAGGAACAGATGCCTGCAAGCTTTCGGGTGAGCCTTGCAAAGGGGAGGGCTGCAGGGGAGGGGGAGCCGCATTTGCAAAATGCAAAACAGCAGGTGGGAGAAATCTGGGCGTGCGGGAGGGAGAAGGACTCAGCATCACACTTTGCATCCTAGAAAGCTGCTCAGCCGCCTCGCTCAGCCAGCGGGGAGGGATTCCCTGCTCCTGCCACCCGGCTCTGCTCCCGGCCTCATCCCTTCTCTGCCACTTCTGCAAACCAGGTGCAAAACAAGGGCAAGGCAGCAGGATGGTCTGGAAGAGTCGAGGCTGGGATGGAGCCTGGGCAGAGCCAGAGCTCACTGAAGAGGAACCAGGTACTTTGCCCCAATTCCACCTGTTCCCTTTACCCAGCCTCCAGCCAAATGAAAATAGCAGCCACCTGCTGCCATCAGCCCCAGGACTGAGGGTTCCAGCCTGCCCAGGAGGGCCAGGACATGGAGGGGGTGACAACTTCCACGGGATGGCTGGGAAATGATCTACTCCAGTCTCCTGCTCAAGCAGGTCACCAAGGACACTGTGCCCAGGACTGCATCTGGGCACGTTGTGAGTGCCTCCAGTGAAGAGCCTCTCCTGAGGCTCACCAGGGAGGTGAGGGCAAATCCATGGGGGCAGCACCCCCATGCCCAGGTGCCACTCAGCCAGGTGCCACCAAGCTCGTCCACTGCAGGAGCCGGTGCTTTCTGCCGCGAGCCAAGGGGCACGTGGCCTCCTGCGCCGCAAGGGCAGCTCCCGCTGTGTCTGTGCTCAACTCTGCGGGAGAGGATGTCCCTGCTGTGATGGCAGCTTGGAGCGCTGCTCTCCGGTGCCCTTGGATCGTGTCTGCAGCTCGTGTCTCTTTTGCAGCCTCGCAGGAGCTTTGCAGCAGGAGGGCTCAGCTCTGTCCTGAAAACGGCCCCAGCAACAGGGCCCAGCTAAGCTGCAGAGACACCAGGGGCCTGGGCAGCGGCACCGGAGCTTGCGGGAGGCTGGGACAGCGAGCGGCTTGGAGCCACCGTGCGGGGCAGAGCCGAGGGCCAGTGTGAGGCTCTGTCACCAGAGCATCCTCACCTCTGCACCAAGCCCCTCTGCAGGGCCCGGCTGAACCCTGGAGCAGGGGACTCTGCTAATGAGCCACTAATTGCTCTGAGAGAGAACTAGCAAAGCCCAACGTGTGCTGGGCTGCAGCAGAGCAACTCACAGGCCCTGGCACCCAGCAGGGCTCTGTGGTGCAAGGGACGAAGGCTCCGCTGGCAAAGCAGAGCTGGAGAGCAGCCCAGCCCCGTGGCAGCACGAGGGTCCCTGTGCATAGCACCGCAGCCTCCCCATCGCCCTGGGGACACCGGGGAGCTCCCGGCCCCGGCAGGAGCTGGCGGGGCTCCGAGCCGCGCTGCAGCGAGCCGCAAGCCCGCCTCATTTAATCTATTCAATTGGATTCAATTTCCAGCCACATGATTCAATTCGCCCTGGAGGGCCAGCGCGGCAGAGCAGAGGCCGCGGAGGGAGCGCGGCCCGGCCGGCAGCCGCCGCGCACGGACGGCAGGGCGGGCTCGGAGCCGCCGTTGCGGCTCCCACCGGAGCCAGGACCCCTGCCCACCCTCTTGGGACGTGCTGTGACGGCAGCAGCCGCCGCGGGGCCGGAGCCCTGCGCTGGTGAGGAGAGACAGGGGCTCATGTGTGCCCAGGCTGCTCCTGCAGGCAGAGCCAGCCTCGGCGGCGACGGTCCCGGGCAGCCTGGCGCGACAGATGGCAGGGGACAGCGGCCACGCGCACGCTGCCCGCACGGATGGGACACGCCGCCGGCCCCGGCTCCCCTGCGCCTCTCGCCAGGTCTGTCCCCAGCCCTGTGTGCGGCAGCCGTGGGGGAAACGCAGCCCGGCGCAGCAGCCTGCCCCGGCAGCAGCCCCGTGCAGCCCGCGCGCCCAGGCACTTGCTTTTGTGCCTGCCCTCCCTCCTCAGGAAAAGGGCAAGTCCTGGGGGAAAAGTTGGTTCTCTCCCAACTCCTTTTGTGCCTGCAGCTCCCAAGGCTGAGCTCGGAGCCTTTCCTTGGAGCTTACGGTGCTGGTTGGAGCCTGCCCAAACCCCATCGTGCCCAGAGCGACAGAGCTCTGCCCAGCCGCCCCTGTGCCGTGCACACAGGACGTGGTTCTTGCTCATCCCACCAAGCACCGAGCGAGCAAGCAGCGTCCAGAGGAGGGAGGAGAATAAACAAGCGAGGGGCATCGGGGCTGACACGGAGGCAGAGCGGTTTGCCAGGCCAGGGGCCAGTTGCAAACCTCACCTTCAGACCGCGGCTCCCACGGCAGCCCTGTCACGCAGGATGGTGGCTGCGACGCTGCAGGGACGACGGAGCCCACGCTGCGCATGGACACGGGCTCCCCTGGGCCTCGGTTGCACGGGGCTCGTGGCAGGACCGAGCATGACTTGGGAAATAACTCAGGGCCACACTTTGCTCAGGACTGACCTCGGAGGGCAGCTTGTGCTCCCGGCAGCCCTGCACGGCCCGGGGAGGGCACTGCAGGACGTGGGCAGCCTCTCACCGGCGCGTGAGAGATGGCACCTGTAAGAGCCGGGGAGGCAGAGCTGGCACCAAAAACCACACGCGCACTTACAAATCAATTTTTAATAACTCCCTCCAAAGTTTAGCTCAAACTCAATTTTTCTCCTACAGATTTTGGTCATTATTTTGTAAAATATTTGTCTCCCTGCAGCAGCTGCCTAATTTAAAGGCAGCAATCTGATTTCTCTCCACACTCTCCAAGCCTTAAAAACAGCTCTTCCAATAATAGACTGGATTATGAATTAGGCATAATAAAATTTACTCAACTGTTCAGATCGGATGCAGGGAAGTTTGGAGCCACAAGTCACATTGAGGCTGAACACTGGAGTTAAACGACTCTCTGCTCAGCTCAAGCTGGCCTCAAACCCAAGGACAGGTGTCGTGGTGACGAACAAAACACCCCAATCTGTCGAGCAGGAGCTTGGTGACTCAGGCAGCCTTGGTGTAGCTGATGTGGCACCAAATGGGTGACAGGGCCACCCTGAGCACGGCCCTCGCCCACACGCTCAGCACCCCGGCCACAGGCTGGCCTCTGTAGCCCCAGGATCGCGTGGCTGAGAGGCTGCAGCATCTCCCCACCGTGTCCTGCTGAGCCCTGCCCTGAAGAAGCGACACGGCACACGCCAAGGGGCCAGGGCTCTGCTATTTATTGAGCTCCAGGTTTGTATGTACAGCCGTTTACAGCGCTCGGCTCAGTGACAGCGTGACCAGGGCATGTGTCCCAGGTTGCCCCAGCTCAGCCTTTGCTGAGGGCCACCCTCGGGAGCTGCTCCCCGGCAGAGCCCACAGCCCTAAGCAGGATCCAGGAAAAGGTGGCACGGGGACACTTAGCTGTCTTGATGTTCCCACAGCGGTGATGCTGCACTGGACCAAAGGAAGCAACTCAAGCCACTCTTGAGAAGGAACCTGCCCCCAAAGCAAGGAGACAGCACAGTAAGACCTCCCCATCTGCACTGCAGACAACAGTGCCGTGGGCTGCAAAGCATCTCCATTCATTTACAGAATCAGAACCACAGAGCAGTTGGGATGTGTCTGGAGATCACCTGGTGCCTCCTCCTGCTCAGGTAGGGTCAGCCAGAGCAGGCCACCCAAGGCCATGGCCAGGCAGGTTTCAAATAGCTCCAAGGATAGAGACACCACAACCTCTTTGCAACATGTCCCAGTCTTCAATCACACTCACAGTATGGAAGCATTTTCTTACATTCAAGTAGAATTTCTTACGTTTCGGTCTGTGCCTCTCATCCAGTCTCTGCGTACCACTGAGCAGGGTCTTGCTTCACCCTCTTGTCACCCTCCCATGAGTTATTTATAACCATTGATAAGATCCTCCCAAGCCTTCTCCTCTCACAGCTACAGTCACAGCGCTCCGAGCCCCTCCTGGGATGAGAGATGCTCTAGGCCATTCACCACCTCCAGCTGCCCCTGGAGAAGGGACCCTCTTCTCCATGCCCCAGTCTGTTCCCAAGCACAGTGGTTTTACAGAGCCTGCTTGCCCTCCCAAACCCCATCCCTCCGGCATGCGTGCGCTTCCACACGCACCCACCAGGAAAGCAAATACGAGGGCCTGGCTTCAGCTGATAAAAGCCAAACAATTAAGTGCTGGGGAAAAGCATCCTCTCCTGGGAGAGCTGGTACCCGCAAGGAAAACCCACACGCCTCGCCTGGCTTTGCGGCCTGTGGGTGGCCAAGGATGCAGCGTTCAGTATCTCACGCTTATGGCAGGCAAAGCCGAAACATTAATTCCATTAACATGTGTTAGTCCAAATCAGCTTTGCCAAAAAATGCCAGAGAATGAGTGTGATGGTCACATCACTCACGCTACTCCAACCTAGGAAGCTAAGAGCAGGACTAGGCACTTCACATTTTTTCCAGGAAAAAAAAATAAAGGTGGATCTAGGATATAAATAACTTCTCCCGTTCAATCCGTAAGTCAGGGCAGGTCTTCATGTCGCTGCTGGGAGCTGAGAGCACCTGAGCAGAGAGAGGGGCCATTCCTGAGCTGGCTGCCCGACCCAGCGCGCGGGGAACGGGCTCCGTCTCACCCGGGCAGCTCCCAGAGCAGCTCTGGGGCAGGAAGGGCTCCCGGCGGCCCTGCTCTTCCAGCACCATCCTGGAGCTCTTCCCTAGGAAGTTCTCGTCGCGTCTCAGCAGACTGTTGCTGTGAGTCGCTTTGCCAAGACCGGTGCTCACGCTAGAAAATGAAGTAACTACCTCTTCAGCTACATTTTAATGGCAGTAGCTACACGCTACACGCTAGGGAAGGAACGGGGACTATCTTAGCTCATGAAGTTCACTCAACAGCTACAAACCTGGGCAAAGCAGGAGTTCCTGGGAGGAAGAGGAGGACTGTGGCAATGCAGTCTCTGATGGACACTGTAGGGAGTAGGAGGAAGGATTTGGCCTCTCCCCTGCCCCCAGAAAGGGGAACAGCTAAAAAAAAAAAAAATCCCAACAACCTTAGAAATAGCAGAGATGAGATGAGCTACTGGAAACAACAGTGACTCAAACCAAAGATGGTTTCAGTTACCCAAGTGCTCTGATGACCCATGTCCTTGCATATCATTTCAGACAGAATCCTAAAAGCCATCTATTTTGCAGATAAAATTTGTCCCCAGTAATGTGAGGACGGACACCAGTGTTCAACAGTAAGCAGGCCTGCTCCTTAAGAAACCCATTTTATACCTCAAAACCATTCCCAAGGATACTGAAACCTGTTGCAGGATGGCAGTGGATTTGACCTACAAAATTTGGACAAAAGGTTGATCCAGACTGACTTTAAAAATAATGGCCTTTATCTGGGGGCAGAGAGCTTCCCTGTAGAGCAGGCGAGCAATCCCAATCCAGAATTGCCTCACACAACTGGACTGGTTTTATTGCTCTGGATGTGAGCTTTCCTCAGCTCTGCTACAGAGGTTTTCAGTGCATCTTCCCTGAGGCTGCAGAGGGAATCTCCCATTGCTGCTCGCCAGGAAGAGCTGCCCACCCCGATGGCACCTTGCAAAATTCCTCCCTCCTCCTCCTCCACACGGCAATCCCCTCTCCTTAGCCACACTTCTCTCGGAACACACTCCCTTGGGATCAAACACACAGCAGCAAGGCTTTCCCCCGCAGAAGAAAGGCAGTCCCTTTATGCGGGCGGAGGGCAAGGCGCGACCGGCCGCGGTTGCGCAGCGTCCCCGCCGGCCAGGCCCGGCCCGGGCAGCCCTGCGCGGAGGCCGTGCCCGGCTTCACGAGATGGTGGAGAATTCCTTCAGCAGGAGCTCCTGGCTCAGCGTGTTGAAAGCGAGGTTCTTCCTCACGTTAATGCTGATGGACCGAACCTGCCAAAGAGAAAGCGACACGTTTCAGCCAAGACTCTGTGCTCCTGGTGTGTGTAGCAACTTTGACGCTGCTCGTCTCCCCGTTCGGCACGGAGCTGTTTTGCCTGCAGCCGATTCTCACCGAGGCTCCAGCTCAGCAAGACACCCCCAAGGATTAGCTGCTTGCTGGAGTAACAGGAGTGCCCGCAGGATGGCCTATCCAAGAGAACCAGTCCCTAGGGAGGATGAGAGGAGTCTCTGCCTCCATGCATGAGCTAGCTCAGCCTGGGGAGCCTCCTGTATTCAGAGATGCGGGAGGCAGCGCTTGCAGGCAGCGACGGGCAGAGCACTTTCTGCCAGTGCCCCTCGGCGTGCTCGCTGCTGCCTGGCTGGACGCAGGGCACAGTCGCTGCCCTGCTCGCAAGCCTGGCACACGCAGTGCAGCTCCCCTGCAGAGCCAGGCCCTCGGGAACGAGGACAGGGCAGGAGCCCCGCGACCGCGCTGCAGACAGCAGCTACGGGCCCAGCTGGTGGCCAACGCGCGCTGCTGCTCGCCGGGCTTGCAGCCAGACTGGGCCCAGGGCCTTACGCTGCGCGGCCAGCTATTTCCAAGGAAGTTTCCCTACCCCTTTAACGCTGCCCACGCTTACGGGTGCCTGTGCTGTGTGCAGGCAGGAGCGGGCTGGCTTCCCTTCCCCCTGCGCCGAGCACGCAGGGCCCAGCCTGGGCTCGCTCTCCGCTGCGCTCAGCAACGGGAAAACAAAGTCAAACAGCATCTGTGTCAGCGACTGCGCGGCGTGACAGAGAGCAAACCTGACACAAGCTCAGCCAAACAACGGGATTACAGTTCCCAGAGACTCGCAGCCTGTGATAATAAGGATGTTGCTGACCTGGTTAGTGCTTCGTGCCTTTTAAAAGCATTGCGGGATGAATTAAATAGAAGCGGAATGAGGACTAGAACAGTTAGGGCTGGCGGAGCAAGTTGGCAGCGTTCATACGGTCGAGGGTCCCACTTGCCGTCCTGGTGGGGAGAAGGGGAAGGACAGAAAGCTCCCAAAGGGCAGGACAGGTAAAAGACACTGAGAAGCAAATCAAAATGTGGAAGGTTAAAGGGAAGCTGTGCAATGAGCCCCAGTTAGCCTCGCTGCTAACTCAAACCTAACAACCCAGTCAAGCTGGAGTCCTGCTGATAAGATTTGGGCCAGTCCTGCCGATGGTTCCCATCTGGTGATCAAGCCCACTCTGACAAGGGGAGAACACGAGGCTAAACAGGCATGGAGAGTCCTGTCTCCTGGGAAGCACGACTGCCTGCAGAAAAGGGACTGATGCCACAAGTGGGGTGTGAGCTTGTACCCCTGGCCTGACCAGCACCACTCCCATGGGTCCCAACAGCAGGAGGAGACACCAAAATGGAGGTCCTGCCCTCAGGAACTGCCGCCAGGGCCAAGGCAACAGCAGTAGGTGATATCTAATTCATATTCCCACTGGAGGTCCCTAGGAAGGATGAGGTGCCAGCCCCTACAAGCCTGGAAGAGGAGGTTAGAGGAGCACACCAAGAGAGCAGTGGGCCCTGCAGACCCTGTAGCTGCCCAAGAAATTCAGCTGGATTAGTCTGCAAAAAGAAGGGTTAGGAGGAACACAGCAAACACTCTCCTATATGTATCATTTCCATAAATCTCTTCCTAATGTTTCCCCTGCTCTGAGCCAACAAGCTCAAAAGATCAGAAATGCCCAAATTAGAGTTAAATTAGTTTATCTTCAGCACTAAGGCTCAGCACAGGGAGCTGGGGGCTCATCTCTTTTTTGGAGCTGGAAGAGGAGACAGTGACATAGGAAGGTGTCAGCCTGTAACAAGGAGAAACCAGATGCCTCCTGCAGCCTGGCCGAGCGGCTCCATTGACGTGGTTGCACCCCAGGCATCCTCCTAACTCACCGTGCGGGATCTCAGGTCTGGCTGCCAGCGTGGGAGCTACCAGAGCTCTCGGGAGTCACTTATGTAAGGGGCCAAAAACCAGCCTTAAAAAGGAAGCTCACAGCTTTAACATTTACTTTGCAAGAAAAGAGAAGCAGAGTTTGTGTCCTCTCTCACTTCTGTAAGGAGCATGCTGAGGCCAAAAGAGTCTAAGATTTTCTTTTTCTCCCTATTAGCAACTCAGACCACATTTAACCTGCAGATTTTGAAGAAATGGGAAATTCATGAAATGCTGACATCACCTGCAGGGCGAACCACAAGCAAATGAGAGGAAGAATGAATTGGGGCATTAGCTATGCGAGGAAAACATGATTTAATACTGGGCATCATTACAGCTGGACTTCTGCAGCATTATAATGGCACTCCTATTTTGGAGTAAGTCACATTAATTAAACGGTTTCCAATCAACAAGCCACTCTTAAGGAACATGCACAATCAGAGGAGGGTTCACGCTGACTACTAAATCTAATTAAAACTCAAATTAGCGTAATTTCCTCTACAGAAATCAATCCCTAATCAGACTATTTTGGGACTGTTGAAATCTATCCAACGGTAAAGCAGTGGTCACTTTGGAAAGATAGTGAATCTTTCCATGCATCCCTTCAGCTGCAATGAGAGGCTCGGAAAGCCCACATCCACACCAGTCCCTCTAGGAAAAGTAGCACAGACCTGAAATGACATACTCGAGGTTTTAAAGAAAAATTGTTAGGAAACTTCCAAACTTCCTTTCTTTATTCCCCTCAAAGGCAGCACAACGGGCTAGAAAACGCAACTGATAAAACTCTCTACACATCACCTTCAACCACAATGTGGCTGCAGTATCACAAGTCTTTGAAAACCTCTTTGAAAAGGCAATGGGAGAAGAAAGGAGATTTTTCTCTGGGATTTGCAAGAAAGAGCAGCACAGAGGCAAAGCAAGAGAAGAAAAGCAGTGCATTAGCAAGGCATGTCAACAGAGTGAGAACAAGATTTCTGCACACAAAGGAGCCAAGAGAATGGCTTGGGGAAGTTTCAGCTCACCCACTTAATGGGAGCATGGAGAGATGAAAAGAAGGCTAAAAAGGAAAATGGCTCCTGCATGTCATTCCCCACTGAGCAGAATTTGCTTTAATACAGTCTCACAGATGGAGAGAGGCATAAGTAAACCAGACAGAAACTGGAGGGAGTATTTGCAAACAGCTCCTGCTTAGGAGGTCTGATGGTACGAGTATGAGTTTGGAGACCACACTGGGAACCTGCAGGTCTCCCCCAGCCCTGCTCCTCTAGCAGAGCATGTGAAAATTGCAGCAAATTCACACTGTCCCCTCGGAAAAATCCTGCAACTCTCACCAGTAAAACACAGGGCACTGGGCAGGGGGTGTTATCCAACACCAGACCAGCAAAAAAAAATGAAGTAAAGATATAGAGACCTGGAAAAAAGCAAGCAAACTACCTATTCCAAAGAGTACATGGGGAAGTGTACATGGGAACAGTACAGTACATGGGAAATTTTAACAGCAGTCCTTGATGAGCTGTTAGAACAATTAATAAAGCCATCAGTTCCTGTGCACCTAGAGAAAAAAAAAACAGCGTGGAGGACAGGGGACTGAGCTGGGTTTGCTGAAGACAAATCATATTGTATCACATTGATTTCTTTGTGGAGGGAATAGCTTAATGGAATGCAGAGGATTTTCTGTAGCTATGAGTAAAGAACATTTAATAGGGTCCCAATTCTCAGGGCATCTAGAGAAATGTGGATTAAACAGATTCACAATTGGGTCAATCGGCACATTTAGGCAGTAATTATTCAAGCTTTCATATGCTCTTGAGGAGAAGGTCCCGGGGCACCTGGACTGGTAATTTTCAGAAGGGAGTGGAGGCATTGACTGGATTATGCTAAGCAGATTCTTAAATGATATAAAATTGGGAAGGATCGCAGGGACTGCAAAACACAGGAGACAAGAAGAAAAATTTAGCTGAAGTGTTTTGTAGCTCAAAGGTTCTTAGGATTGAGAATGTCATTTTAATCAACTGCACTGATCAGCCAGTGTTTTTGCCATGCAGAAAGCAAGACTTCTGCATGGTCAAGAGGCTGCGGAAAGAGAAGCTGACTGAGGGGAGCAGGAGTCCTTGGGCCAGAACAGAAACATAAACGTGCCTTTTTTTCCTAGGGTATAGTAATAGGAGAACCCTAAGTCACATGGTGGCTATAGGCAGAGCATTTTCCATATATGACATCAAACAGCAAACCAGAGAAATTGGAAGAGGCACAGAAGAGCCATCTCCATAGACAGCTCCATGGAGGGCTGCTCAGCAGCCCAAATGCCACTGTGCAGGCTCCAAGCAAAAGCTTTGGAAAGGGGGGTGATATTCCTGGAGAAGCAGGGCAGCTCACCAGCTCTTTGAAGAAGGCAGCCTCTTTATGCTGTTCAGAGTAGCGCTCGTACTGGTCCAGCCCATCCTGCAGCTTCAGAGTCAGCGTGTCATAGTTGGATCGCACCACTTCCAAAACCTGCCAAATGCAACCAAATATAGTGGAGGAGTCAGTATCCACAGATGTCTCGGCACAGGAGGAGCAAGGCTGAGATAAATCATAGCTCTGGCACCTGTTTTTCAACATAATGGCTTTAATGGCCAATATTTGGAACATGAGTAACAACACGGAGGTGGGCACTAGAAATCTTCCTAATGCCAGTAAGGAACAGCCCTCAAATTTACAGTGTTTCTCCATTCATAGGAATAGAATATCTGCCTATAAACATGACAGCTTCTTTCCAAACACTATCACGTCACTAGAAAAAGCAGACAGGATCTTATTAAGGAGCTAATTACCATGTGTACACACAAATGTAGCAGAGCAGGTACTACACAAACACAGGTCTGTCTGACCCCCTGGTCCCACAGTGCTAATTTTGCCAGCTCCCCTCCCTCCTGGCTAGCTGTTCACCATTCACAACCTGCTGAACCACCAGCTTCTGCAGCTGCTGTGGTCAGCCTCCATGTATAGCACTGCACTTCTCTACCAAGGCGAATAAGCTTTGATAGACACTAAGAGAAGACCTCGTTTGTTATGAATTTTGGTATTAGAAACAGGTGGGACATCACATCCACGTGCTGAGTAGGTATTGTTTTATTATCTGCCTTTACTGTAATTGAAGCATTCCAGCTTACACAACTATCACCCCGCTCCCAAGCCAGGGCTGTGCTTATAAATTTGCAGTTACACTTCTCCAGCCCCTTGAACAATTCATTTTCCTATCGAGGGAACACCAAGGGTGTTACCTGCTTTTTAGCTTCAAAGCACTGCATGGACAAATTTGTTCCTCAAAGCGTTCATGAGACGGCAAGTAACAATGATGTTCCTACCAGGAACCACATAGCTCAGCATTCCTAGGCAAGCTATATGCTCAAAACAATTCTCTTACACACAAGAGCTTCATTTCTTAGGCTGTTACCACTTGATCTCAAACAGGAACACCGACAATATCAACATCTGAGCTCTGCATTAAAGAAGCCCCTGCTTATGAAAAGCCTCAGCCAGGAGGAGGGCATGGGGAGCAAGGTAAAGGAAGGCAGCCCTGCCCTAAGGCTTTCAACTCAGGTGAGGTCCTGAGAAAGGCATTTCCAAGGGCTGGAGACAACAACCAGGGACCAGGACAATAAGGGATTCCCTCTACTTCTCTTCTTGTTCTCCTCATAATTTAAATGTTACCCTCAACTGCCCTTTTAGCCATTTGGTAGCTCCTGCCCCTTACTTGATTGAACTGCACTCCTGTCTTTCTCCATGACTTGCTCAGGATCCCTTCAAAACTTTTTTTGTTTTTGTTTTTTTTTTTTTCCTGGCTTTCTGCCCTCCCCTCAAACTCTGGACACCACAGTGAGACACAAACAGCCACTCACATGAACACTTAAAAAAGGAGTAGGACCTGATGTTCTGCTAAAAGAAAGACCACAAGGTTTAATAAGAGCATCATCCAAGAGGACTAAGTGAAAAAAGGACCCAAAAGTGAGAGTCACAGAGCCCTTTGCAGCCCAGCTGTACATTGCAGAGGCAAGACAGGGGGAAAGAACTAGTGTTTTATAAGGTTATTCGAGAACAGTCTGTCAGAACCCCGCTGCTGCAAGAGCATGCAGCCTCCTCTCCAGACAAACCCATTTCCTAATTCTGTTTGTCAGCTCTGCTGGTAGGGAGCAAGAGTCCTGCAATAACAACATCTACAAATTCGGTCATGTCCTCTTGTTCTTAAGAGGAGAGGCTGCGAAGAGCATCAGAGCCAAGAGCAATGATGAATGAAACAGGCCTGGAATAGGAATAATTTACTCTTGCAGGCAACTATCCAGTAGGGATGGAGAATAATAGCATAAGGCCCCTTCTTGTGGACAGTGAAGCACCCAGCAGCTTGCAGCAGTCACAGGGTATCCTCTTGCTGTTGGGAGGGAGGCACAGCATGCAGGGGAGAAACGGTGTTTGAAAGGTGAGGAGCAGATCTGGCTTCTCTTGCAGCAACCCACAGAGCAGAGGCATTGCCCCAAGGCCAGCGCCAGACCGCAGGAGCCCTCCCTCGTGCCCCTCTCGTGCGCTGCGTGTCCCCATGCCCGTGCAGAGGGGACACCAGCCGCACACGGTCCCCGTGAGGAAGCAGGACTGCCCTGCCCACGCTGGGCAGAGGCCTCCTCGGGCACTCGGCGGGCACTCTGAGCAGGGCAAGCAGTGCAAATGGAGGGCAGCAGCAAGTGCTGCAAGCAGCACCCTTTCAATCAACCCTGACCCTTTTAAGGGAGAGGGAAAGGACACAGCCTGATGCTCCAGTAGGACAACAGCGAAGGAGCAAAAAGCCCAGCTGCTACAGTAACTATACTGGGTTACAACTCCTTATCACAGCCTCTGTAAAGAGCTTAGGCCTTTATCTATGTATTTTCGTTGACTGGCACCCTCTATCTCCTCCTATTATGAAATAACTTTAAAAGAAAGAGCAAGTTAAAAATAAACATCTTCTCCTCACTGCCAGATAATTTCCCTTTCTTGCTGCTGCTGAGGAGAAGCGCTATGTGGGATCAGAGACAAACCCACTCACAGATCGGTTCGCTTCGTACCCTCTAATGGATGGGGACTGTTACTGAGATTAGGACCTGCCATTCCTGAGATGTTTCAGCTGCACTTTAAGACGCACCTGCTAGACAGAGAGAAGTGAAGAGCAGCAGAAGGTATTAAGAGCATCTAGTACGATGCTTTGAAAGGCATGATCTTTCTACACAAGTCACAAAAACGCACAGCCTCTGTGTAACACAAGATTTCATGTTAGCATCCATCATCCCCTTTCCCTTTTTTTCTTACTCCACACTACCTGGACTTTTGTTCAAGGAAACAACTGCAAGAACAGCATCCTCTCGCCTTTAACATGTGAGATCTTTATCTGCATCTTCCTGACAGTTACAAAAGACTTGGAAGAATTTAGTCTCGAGATTGAAGCATTTCTCTTTTAAAGTCTCTTGTCTGACCTGCTTTCCAGAGAAGTCTCTAAGGAAAACTAGAAAACATTGATTCCAAAATGGTGAAGTCTGAATAGCTTAAAAGGAAAAGGACTTTAGTTGGACTCTTCCATGCTCATTTTTAAGTCGTTCAATTTTTAAAATCTTACAACCAGCTGGGAAAACAACACTTCTAATGTCAGGCAAGTGTGGAGGAAAATGGATTGTAGATGACTTCCAAGGAGCATCTCAGCAAGCAACAGGGATGATAAGATGTGACATTCCTCAGATTGCAAGGGTAAATACACAGGGCAAACTTCTAAAAAAATGTTTTACTGGGTCTTTACAAAGGAAGAAGACTAAGTGAAAAGAAGGCACAAACTAAATCTCTTTCTGTGGGTTACCTTAGGAGGATCAGAATCTCCTCCGATTAAGACAACAGAAGTGAGGAACTCAGACATGGTGCAATCCAAGCAAAGCAAGGGCTGCTGAATTCCCTTCCCTGCAGCTATTTGTACCAGCCCTAGACACTGCACTCTCTCATTTACTTCAGTGCAACATCCTTGAAGGCCATGGAGCTGCACTGCTGTAATTTAAAAAGAATTTGCCATTGAATTAACCCACTGCTCATTCACCAACTGCTTTACAGAAGTTCCAGAGAAATGTTAGCAATTCTGCACAGGGCACGTGTGCTCTAAACCCAGCCTTTGAGGGACTGCTCCGAACACGAGCACTTTGCAGCTCTCGGGAGGATTCCAGCTTCTTCCTGCACCTGCAGATATCCAGGCCCACTATTCCCCTTTCCCTCCAATGCAGACAATTTGGGAACAGACATACTGTCCGTGGGTAATATATCAGGGGGTGGCATCCAATAGAGCAGCAAACACAGGGCTCACTCATCAGCAGAATCCCACTCATCTCATGCTGCTACACACACAGGAACAAGTTTATTGTACAGAGCTTTTGGATCCCTAATTTTGCTGTATCCTGCAAACCCCAATCTCAATTTTCCCACCTCAGCTGGATGGATGACCTTTGAAAAGTCAGCATATCTTGGCTGTGAGCCTTAGGATCAATTTGTCTTGCTCTGATTTTTATTTTCTACATTGAACCCAGTCCATGCTTTGCCATCACCTATCCAGTCTTTTCCTCACTGTGCCACAACTGTTCCCTCTAACTAATCCTCAACGGGAGCAGACTTATTGTACAGAGGGCAGAAGAGACTGGACCTTCTAGAATAGTTTGTGCTGGGAAAATTATGGGATCATCTGCATAGCATCTGATTCCCACCTTTAACAGCAAAGCCAGAAAGAGAAGCAAACTCCAGAAATTCGTGTCACAGACCTAGTAGCAAAACAGAAAGGCTCTGAAATCCTAAATCCCCTGCAGGTTATGGGAAGACATGCATGGATAATTAGACAGCAAGCAGAAGAAAGCAAAGCTCTGCACTGTCTTTCTAATCAGTGCAGGAAAGGACAGGAATGCAGGCAGCCAGCAAGGTCAGTATCTCACTAGTGCTCCTCCCTACCCAAAAGATGGCCCTTAGTTATGATGGTGCCAAAGCAGCTGGAACAGAACCTATTCTGTGATCTCGCACTAAGTAGAACGGAAAAAGAGAAATCCCCACCATTCTGCAGTGTCCATATCAAGCCCAAGCACAGAGCCCTGCAGATTACAAGGATGGGACACAAGGAGGCTCTCCAGAGCAGGTCCTCCATCCTAAAGGGCAGAGTGGTAGGTCTCTGGGGACCAGCTGACCAGGCGAGCTGATCAGAACATCAGAGCTCAATCCTGATCGGCAGCACCTAGCAGAGCAGGCCATGCGCTGGATCACCAAGGCAGAGGACGCAGCCCCTGCCACCTGGGAGCCTCTGCCAACAGCGTAAATGTCACCCTTCGTGTGTGACCGAGAGGCTGGTAACGAGGATCTGTGGGGCTGCAGGGACACAGCATAGATGTGGGAGGTAGGGGACAAAAAATGGATTTCCTGCTTTCTCTAAGAAGGTGGTAAAGGTCCTGTCACAGCCTGTGTATCACGCAGGGGATCAAGGCAGTCCCATTTCTGAACCCTGGACGAAGGCCAAAATACCATGAGCAAACACAGCAGCTCAGCAAAAGGAGGCCGGAGGAAAAAAAAGGCATTTGGGTTTTCCTACTCTGGGAAAAGGCTGATGTGCATCTTACACTTGGGTCCTCTAAATGGCTTAATCCAAGATTAGTACAAATCTTCCCATTTCCCCCTCATCAATTAGTACAACCCTTCCCATTCCTCCTCCATCAATTTGCACAAGTTACTCATAATCCCAGAGTGTTGTTTCTAGGGAACTCAACTGAATGGCAACATTTCCAATTGTAATGAAGAGGCTGCTGCCACCTTTACTACAAAGAGGCTGTTGCCTCTCTGTAATAAAGTGACAGATAATTGACATAAATTTTACAACAATGTCTTCTAATTAATATAGAAAGTATTTTTTTGTCTTTTTCAAATGGCACCACATGTCTCACAGAGCAACTTAAAAACTGCTGATGCCGGCTGCAGTCTCTACTGGAATTAATCCTCAGAAGTGCTGAAGACAAAGCACATAACTAAATAATTAGAAGCTAAATAAAAACAAACACACACTCAGCTGCCACATTTCCCAGTAGTCTCTGCCCAGGCGCCTGCTGCACTTGCCTCTGAAGCCCATTAGCCACGCCAGGCTCCTTCTCCCTTTCATCTTTCCCTGTCTGCCGGAGCTGAGTTCAGGAAGAGGTGCCGCAGAGGCTGTCAGTGCTGCACAGAAAGGGCAGCAGTTCCCATCTGCAGCACTTCCCGGAAAGGAGCCATCCTGAGCCAAGCGGCAGCCTGGAGCTTTCGTCTGACCCAACATCTTTGCCACTGCCCTGGAGCTAGAGCTCATCAAAGTAAGGATCTTAATTCCACTGAATGCTAAGAGGAAGAGGAGGCTGTTGTCACTGGGAATCCTAATAATTCAGATTTGCAGATACAGTTCACATACATCTACGGATCAGGAGAGCACACAGAGTGATGCACGGAGTGGGAAAGACAAAACCCCGTGTGTCAGATGCCAGTGTAATCGTCCCCGCCACGCGCAGGTCACGCCGCAGGTTGTCCCTCCTGCTCCAGTGGCCCAGATTGCTGCCCTTGTGCAGCAGCTGTGTGTGAACACGCGAGCGAAGGACCTATGTCCCGTCCTGCTGCTGGCGGGAGCGCGAGGCTGCTCAGACTAAGCCTGTCACAAAGTCCTCACCGGTCACAAGGACACACTGCGCTTCGGAGACAGGGAGCAGAGCGTCTTTGCCCACCTGCTTCTGCCCCTTCTCCCTGGCAGTGACTCCTGGCAGCTCCATCATGCGCAATGCCCTGCTCTCCTCGGGCACGGGGGAACGTTCCCTCTCCACGTGCCCCACACTTCCTGAGGGCTGCTTTGACTTATTTGCACCCAAGCACGATTGAAATCTTGTCCTTGCTACTTCTCTACATAAGGCAAAATGTTCTGATGCAAGATAAAGGATTCTTATTCTTATCATTTCTAGTTCAGGGCTCCCCAGAGGAGGGATGTGGAGCTACCAGGGAGAGACGAGTGCAGGGCTATGAGGATGATCAGGGGCCTGGAACACCTGCCCTGTGAGCAAAGGCTGAGAGAGCTGGGCATGTTTAGCCTGAGAAACAGAAGACTGAGGGAAGACCTGATCAGTGTCTATAAATACCTCAAGGGAGGGAGTGAGGAGGATTGGACCAGCCTCTTTGCAGTTGGGCCACTGATAGAACTAAAGGGAATAGCCACAAACTGAGGCACCAAAAGTTCCACAAGAATTGAAGAAAAATATTCTTAACAGTGAGGGTGACAGAGCCCTGGAACAGACTGCGCAGAGAGGTTGTGGGGTCTCCTTCTTTGGAGATCTTCAAAACTCGCTTGGACGCAATCCTGTGTGACATGTGCTAGGTGATCCTGCGTGTGCAGCGGGGTTGAACTAGATGATCTCTAGAGGTCCCTTCCAACCTCAAGGATTCTATGATTCTATGATTCTATGGTTGGAGTAAATGATTTATTTGGGGAATTGTGTGTTAGGTTATGAGATTAGATCAGAAGATCATGCTCTTCTGATGGATTTTGAGTTGCAAAGTGCCTTACACACTAAGTGTCTGTAAAAAAGACAGGAAGGGGAACATACATTTTTAGTATAAAGGAAAAATTAGATAATAACACCCCCAGAATGTAATGTTTATGGCTGTGAAACATTTTTTGAGATGACAAGCCTGTTTGTATTGGCTGTAGTAAAACAAATCACAATCCATACTAACTGCTATCAAAATGAAAGTATTCTAGGCATTTGATTCTATTACTGTAAACAAATTTAAATTATTATAAGTATTAATCACAAGTTAAGTTCAAAATACTTTTTATTGTTGTTGTTTTTTGTTGTTGTTGTCAGTAAGTAGTGTCATTGCGCTAGGCCATAAAGAGAGGTGGGGGCAGTTAGCTGTCCTTCCCTCTGCTAATTGCAGAGATGATGACAAGGCAGACACAAAAACTGGAGAAAGAAAAGCCTGAAAGCGCCAAGGACCCAAACATAAGGCACAAACACTGTCACATTCCTCATAGAGGAAATCTAGGGCAGAAAATTCTGGGAACAGAACCGAAATTCTGGGATTAATCTCTGCGATTGTCAAAGACCAACCCTGGTTTCTGACTAAACCCATTAATATAAAACTAAATGTAAAACACATATTGGAAAACCATGTGATATACTCTTAAAAGGAATATGTCAATCAGTAGAGTATGTATACTTCATAACCTAATCTTAAAAATAGGAACACAGTAAAACATAAGCAAACATATTAAAATCATTCACTCTTCAAGTTGCCCAAGTGCATTAGAAAATTGAACCAAACTCATTGCTGCTGCAAGTGCCTTTGAAACACAAAACAATTTTATCTTTGTAGATGTCTAAACCTTCCACCTTCTCTCTAACACATACATTAAAAAAGATGAAAAATCACATATGCTTCTTTCAGTTAAATGGCCCATTAATCCCCCAAGAAAAAATATACTATATAACTTTTTATTTCAAGGATATTTTTTTCCTTCTTCAATGAAAGTCAAATAATACATCATTTTCTGAATGACACCATATGAAAAAAACAGCTGAAATGACCTATGATTCTACAACCATTTATTTCATAGCAGTGAAGTTAAAATTAGGTGGTTTTAAATACTTTATGATAAAAATTCAATAGTAAAGTTTTTGCTGAATATAATAACACTTAATTTATATCTTCCTAATGTGCTTGCAATCCATTTGGGAAGAAAGTATGAAATTTATGGACATATATCTAATAAGCAGATTGAAGCCTAAGTGTGGAAGAAGTGTCATATTTAATAGCTATGAAACTACAGTTACACAGCAAATGCATCATATGTAACAACCTTGGCCGGGTCTCAACTATGGGATCTTGAAGTAGATCTATGTTAAAGATCTTCCTGAGCAGAACTTCCTCACTTTCCAGAGCCCACCTGTGATTGATTGTTTCTTGAAAAAGAGCTCCAGTCATAATCCAGCCTGATTTGGAGAACCAGTCGATCAGAGCTCCTAGATGGACCGAAGTTCACAGTACTGCCTAGCACATGTATACTGATATTCAGAGAAAATGACTAAGAATCTGCCTTTGCAACCAGACTTTTCATCTGCAAGAGAGGGAAGAACCCCTTAGCTCATCCTCAAAATAGCTTTTACCTGAAAGTATACCCACTCTTGAGACCAAGAACCTTATCTTAATATAAGAAATGTAGCCCACGTAGTTCCAGTTCCTCTCTGTGTCGTCTTAGATACAGTTCACAGAATCATATTCAAACTTGTCTCCCTCAGACACTATAACATGTCTTCCTGATGAACATTGTACTTGTTGCCGCTAAGTCCAAATGGTCCCCTCTGTCTAAACTCCACCACAGCAGGGTGATTACAGCACCCTTTTGGCAGATAATCTGGCAGATAATAATTTGAATATCTTCAGATCTGTTCAGTAAATTGAAACCTAATTGCAGGATTAATACCCTGTCTTGCACTCCTGGATGCATGCTCTGTCTTCTGTACCAAGAAAGAAAAATGGGGTCTTCTTATTTCACTGTGTTTCAAAGAGAGCCCTGGGGAGTCAGAGGTTCACCCTTGGACAGGGCAACTCTGTGATCAAGGATTGGCAGTCTCACTGTCCTGAGAGTGTGGGGATTCATGTGTCATCCCTGCAGAGAATTTAGGAAGCTCCTTGTGACACTGCAAGCTCTTTCTAAGGCATTTCAGGTTCTGCCACAGGCACCCTGCCTGTAAACTGTGAATTGTCCCTGTAGGGACAGAAGTTCCACCGAAGGTGGTGTTATTCTTGAGTTGGGCATATTCCAGATCTTGCCATTTCTCAGAAGAAAAATGTGATTATTTAAGGCAAACAGTAATGTATGAGAGTCCTTAGTCACTGATCAGTGACAACATCTCCGTATTCACATTGTCAGAGTCACTCTCACTATGTATTAATCTTTCATCAGAAATCATTCCCCTTTCATCGCTAATTGTAGTGTTCTCTGTTAAGAAGCACTCATAGAAGGTATCAGTACAAGGGCATCTTGAAAGAGCATGCTCAGAAAGGAGCCGTTCACAAGTTAGACTAAACTGTTTGTTGAATAAAGTATAAGATGATATCACCAATACTAAACAAAAGAGCAATTTGAAACATCTTTGGTGAATTCCACAATTCCCATTGGCCTTAATTAGAACAACTGAAAGAAATTGTTAATTGCAGTCAGCTGGTGAAAGGCACTGCTGTCACAGCCAGGCAGGCTTTGGTGTTCAGGCTCCCATTTTTTAGGTAATAAATAGTTTTACATAAA